>JAHKKF010522693.1:16709-77943 GCA_019740295.1 Labeo calbasu
TGTAAACAGCGTTTACAAACGCACTTGCACTTTCTTAGTCTTTGCACGTTCGCTTTGTAAACACTGGGTCTGTAGTTCTGCCTATGTTCTGCATGACCTTTCGACGTGATTCAATAGTACATAGCGTTGTAAACGCGCATCCCAGAACCTGTGCTACACAAGCTTTTGTGCTTAAAAAGTATAAAAAAAAATTTATTTTCCAAAAAAAATGACAGATTATTTTGCTAGATAAGACCCTTCCTCCTGGGCTGGGATCGTTTAGAGCCCTTTGAAGCTGCATTTAAACTACATTTTGGAAGTTCAAAATCAGGGAACCAATGAACATCTTGGATCAAGGGGGTGAGTAAATTTTTTGTGAATTATTGTTCTGGAAGTGGAGTTCTCCTTTAATTTGCTGGTGCTTTTTCTATTTGCATTTGTTTTCTTAAGTTGCAGCGCATACACTCTTAAAAACAAAAGTGCTTTAAAAGGTTCTTCACAGCAGTGCCATAGAGAACCATTTTTGGTTCCACAAAGAACCATTCAGTCAAAGGTTCTTTCAAGATGTAGATCCATAGGAGAGCAAGTGATGTAATGCTAAATTTCTCCAAATCTGCTCCAATGAAGAAACAAACAGTACATCTTGGATGGCCTGAGGGTGAGTACATTTTCAGCAAATTTTCACTTGTGGATGAATCATTCCTTTAAATGCCGCCCCCCTAAAACCTTGTTTCCTTGCAGAATCTGTTACATCTAAGTGTATGCACATGTATATTTGGTTTGGGTTTAGCGTTGCTTTCTTACGGTCTTATTGTTCCCTTTCACTGTCACTCAGTGATTCTTCCAGCCCCTTAAGCGTGTGTGACTAAGACATACCAACCCACAAGTTCATTCAAGGCAAACGGTACAAAAATGATAACAATCCTGTTGGTTCATGCTCCTGTCTCAGTATATGTTCATGGTGAAATACCAGTGATATACAGGTAGACACATCTTTTCTTAATTTAAGAGACCTGTGTTGAATAGAGATGCTGTCAAGTTGCTGGGCAGAACGCTTGAAAGCCTGCTGTTAACAATTGACAATTAACAGAGACGCTGATATTGTTCTCTAACTTAATTCCTTTGCATTATCTCTTAAATACTGCTACTGTTTGCTCAGTGGGGAAGCAGACATTAATGTAATTAATTAATGAACATTAACATGAAGTTGTGAAGGTAATCTGAATAGCCTGATTGTTATGAGAATTGGTGTTGCCATGTTAGCATTTCAAAACAAAAATGCATTTGTCAGGGGACTTGAATGGTAATGTTTATTGGTTTATCTAATAATTCCTGTTCTGGTTATATAATATTATTTTTAATTATTTTAGAATTTTTTTGCATGACTCAGGTTGGTCATATATCCCAAGAATGTGCATCACAGTCTGCATCACAACTCAACACTGGTTGACTGATTTGATTTTAAAGTCAAGAGACACTTCCTGATGGTAGCTTGATGTTTGTAAAGGGATATTTGTGATTATTTGTGGACAGCATCTGTGGTATACTGTTGATTACAGTAATTTAGTCTTGTCCCTCATTTTGTAAAACAATGGATGTTCACAGTAATGTTCTTACAATAGAATCCTTGCAGGGAAGTAGGCAGCACGTCCAATAAATGTTTAATGTGTGACTATAAGAGTGCTTTGAAAGCATAACCTTAAAACATGAAACATCGCATGTTTTGGCGTGAAATTTGTGTGGATTTGTATTTGTAAGGATGATCTGACAGCTCAAATAACAAACCATTTTTAAATAAAAACTTTGTGTTTCAACAGAAATGCTTTAATTCCAGCCAAAGGCTTCCACTGTTTTCTATTCATTTTTATAAACTGAGCGATGAGTCAAAACTATTTTGTGTGGTAATCAGTAAGATGCTATTGTTCAGAGTATATTGTTCTCTAATAATAAGACATGCCTTGAGTGTGGAAGTGGGTTGCACAAAAAAGCACGCAGCTACCTTTGAAGGGCTATGAAACAGAGCATTAAAAATAATTAAGAGGAACTTGGACATCTTGTTGCCATTTCCTGGCCTGATGACTTGAAGAGAGCAAGTCACTGTGAGACTGATAACAGAGATGTTTCAGACACATCCCCTTCATGAGCTCCTTGCACCAGCTGGAAATGGAAGAAACTAGTGCACATAATAATGCCATTAAAGGGAGGACAAATAGTTTGAGTAATTCTGCCGTTGCTATCAAACTGTTTAAATGGGGATGAACGATACATTAGAAATTTTTAAATGTATCAGATATTTAAAGGGGTAGTTTACCCAAAAATGTAAATCCTGTCATTAATTACTCACCTTAATGTTGTTCCAAACCTGTTTTTATGACGAAATCCAAGAGCTTTCTGACCCTGCATAGACAGCAACGCAACTAGCACGTTCAAGGCTCAGAAAGGTTGTAAGGACATCGTTAAAGTAGTTCATGTGACATCAGTGGTTCAACCTTAATTGTATAAAGCTACAAGAATACTTTCCGTGTGCAAATAAAACAACAATAACAACTTTATTCAACACTGTGCCTTGTTTACAAACAGTGAAACGCACACGCATGCATGGTACTGTCATAAACGTGCAGCGAAGACTGACGGTTGAACCACTGATGTCACATGGACTATTTTAACAATGTTCTTACTACCTTTTTGGGCCTTGAGCGTGTCAGTTGCATTGCTGTCTATGCAGGGTCAGCTGTCGGATTTCATCAAAAATACCTTAATTTGTTATCCAATGATGAATGAAGGTCTTACAGGTTTGAAACGTCATGAGGGTGAGTAATTCATGACAGAATATTCACTTCTGGGTGAACTATACCTTTATTTTTGCATGCGAATTTCTATGTGCATGTTAATTTTCAAATGTACTATCACAAATGTATTATCTTTATATCCATTCTATCCATTTTTCACACATACATTATTATAACACATTCACACATCACACATTCATACATTATAACAAAATTCTTCAGAATTCTTCCATCTTCAAGAATCGGCTAAAAACACATCTCTTCCATCTTCATTTGACCTTCTAACTCTAGCACTCTCTATTCTAATTCTATTCTTTAAAAAAAAAAAACACTTGCCCTTTTAGACTTACACTCTATTCGTATACTTACTGCTTGCTTTCTTTAAAAAAAACAAAAAAGAACACTAGCTTCTCTGTTCTTTTTGTAAGGCATCTAACACTAGCTTGCTTTTTCTATTCTATGTTTTCTTTTTATTTATTATATAATTTTAAAAACCCTTGCTACGTGTACTGCGTTAGACTAACTGAGACTTGTCATAGCACTTGCATGTTTTTGCTCTTTTGTTGGTTTTGACTGATTCCATTGTCCTCCTATGTAAGTCACTTTGGATAAAAGCGTCTGCTAAATGTCTCAATGTAAATGTCTAAATATAACATTGTAATGACTAGATTTACTCTTAGTATTTAAAATGGTTGATTTTTAGATAAAACAGCATAGAATTTTGATACCTGCCATTTGTGAGCTCATCAGCCATAAAATTAAAATAGCTCTGTTTTTATATTACTGCATCCTTATATCTAAATTTTCTGGATTTTAGTTGTAGTGGCTTTGGTTGTGCTGATTTGTAAGGGCTGCATTAGTGTCATTTTTAAAACGGATGACTTTTTTTCAGATGCATTTACCGTGCAGACCAAATAAAGATACTTGAACGCTGTCCATAGAAATGAAGTTGTGCAATAACGTTCCCGGAATAAAGACTGCACTCTTTCAGGCTGAATTCTTCCTCTCTCAATTCTCGCTGTAATAAGAATTTGAGGTACCATCAAGGACAAATCATGTATGGCGCGGAACCTTTTGGTTCATTAGACAGGTGACGCCACAGTCTCGCTCGGCTCTGTAAGAGGGAGTGTTAGGATAATGGCGCTGCAGAATCACATTACCAAACACCCACACATGCATGCATACATAGACGCCAGCATACACTCGACCATCGGCGCAGAATGCAAAGACAAAGAGACGAATGGAACTAGAGAGCCTTCGTACGTCGCTTTCCTGGCCCATCCAGATGGGGATGAATTGAGTGACGGAGGCTGGCTTCATATTTATTCATCATCACCCTCGGTTTCTCGTCTCAAACACTCACATAGCTACTGAATGTTTCTCCTATTATATCCAGCAGGGTTGCTGAAGCTTTTGTGCACCACGTTCGTCTAGGAGAAGGTGTTACATCACAGTGGAGCACAACAGGGGATGTGGAAGGCTTAATCAGCCCTTCGGTGCCCAAACGGGCTTCCCACACTCTGTCGAGGGGTCACCCCACCACCTCCATCTCCATTTGAAACACTCCAAAACGGGGGCTCACAATCCAGCGTGCGGGGGCGGAGGAGGGCTACAATGGGTCGCAGCGGCAGTCTGTGAAAAATCAGCGCTGGTAGCGGACAAAAGGTAATGGAGAGCCTACACATTTGAGTCGTGACTCCTGCATGAAACAGCTGTAGGAGTTGTCTGACTGCACTTGTAGCGCTGTTGCATAACAAACTGGGCGGCTTTAATCGTGATGGGCGCAGGTCAGTTTTCCTGCGGCACATTCAGCCCCTCGGAGAGGCACTCCTCTCTCAAATAGCACTAATCCACTGAGTGCATTTCAATTCGGTACTCAGCGATTCAGCGAACACCCCCGCGGTGCGCGTGTGTATGTGTATGCGCGCGAGCGCATCACAGGCTCGCACGAAATCGGGAGCGAAATGGCCGCAAGCTGGTTATGTTGCACATACTTTTGAAACTCAAATTTTATGTTGGATAAGAAAAGAGCAAAAGTGTCGCTTGACAAAACCTACGTGGAGCTGCCTTCCCAAGCTTGCATTTGCTCTCCGCGTGCAGCCACTCTCTGATGTTCGAGCAAAAGAAAATGTGACATAAATGAGTTTTCATGTTTAAGGCAAAGAGCAGATCTAATGTTCGAGGTGGCTGGCAATAATTGAACGTGTGACAGGTAGTGCGACTGAGTGCAGGCGGAAGGCCTCAATCAGGAAATGAAAGGAAATGTGCGAAGAACACTTGGCTGGAGGGAGGAGACGTATGTCAGAGTGCTATAGACTAAAGTGCTCTGCTGAAAGATCCATCAAATTAATCTCTTAGTCTTTCTAAAGCAGAGTGGCTGTTACCCATAGTCTGGCTGTGGCATTGACTTGAACAATACTTTAGTTAATTTAAATTCATTAAAGAAAAATTTCTCCTAAAGGCGACCTAGAGGTTCCACTCGCATGTTCCCCACATCTGCTACTAAATGTTTAGCAAGCCTTACATTTGAAATATTTGTAGTGTATGTGAATATTAAGCATAACATATCCATCCTGTCACATTCTAATTCATATAAAAAAGTCATATGACTAAATGTAAATTACAGGCTGCCATAAGTTTTGATAACAAGTAGACAGTATTTAGTTGCAGGACGTTTCACTGCGTCATATTGAACTACTGTCACAAATTCAGTATATCCAGACATATAATTGCTATTATTATCATAATATTTCTTGCGGCACAATGCAATTTATTAGCACTTAGAGTCAAAAATGTACATTTAGAATACAAAAATGTACTTTGTATTCTAGAATATAAACACCAGCTGTTGTATAGATTGGCTCACCTAATTGTAATGAGTGAGTTAAAATGCCAGTAAGACTGTAAAACACAGTTTTGTCAAATATGTCAAATATGAACATTCTTATGCAAGATATTCAGCACAAAACTAAAAAGTGAAAATGAAGAGGATAAAAATACAATTTTGATTTCACAAATATAAATTTGTGTGTTATGCGAGGTGAAAAGGAAGGAAGGAAAGGACGTGACGTTTGGCCACGTGTGCTCTGCATTTAACCCATCCAAGTGCACACACACAGTAGTGAGTAGTGAACAACACACACGCACACACCACTGGGGGTTCGGTGCCTTGATCGAGGGACTCACCTCAGTCGTGGTATTGAGGGTGGAGAGAGCACTGGTTATTCACTCCCCCCACCTTCAAGCTTGAAAGGTCAAAAGTTTTACCTCCTTTGGTTAAAAGAGACATCAGATGCAAAACTCACTTTTACATGGTGTTTGCATATAAATGTGTCTTAGCAGTGTGTGGACACAACACCCTACAATGATAAAAATCCATTCACTCCTTTTTTTTTTTTTTAAATCCCCCAAAAACCTAAACAGTCTCAATTATCAAGCCATTTTGATTTTCTGAGCAGAATGATGTCATATTGCTCAAGCCCCGCCCACAACCGCTGATGGTCTGTCCCGTATTAGCATATTTCTGCCCTCAGCCAGTTGTGCGTTGTCCGCCATTTTCTCCAAACTCGAGCAGCTGTAGCAACAACTTCTCGTAAGCAGTGCAGGTGTTTTGTAGTTGTAAAAGTGAACATAAGAGTCTTCATTTTCTCCTGACGTCAGAGCCACTGAGGACGCAGTGGATTAGTTTCGTTTTTGATAGTAATTCGCCACCAAATAAACAAAAAACATAAGAGAAGGGGGGGAATAAGCAGAGCTCATTATCATTTAAAGAGACATGCACTGAAACGGGTTGCTGTGAACAGAGCTCTTTTTGACAAAGTAAAAAGGGTGTTGTTTTACTCAACCATGATCATGAATACTTTCATGAAGACCATACAGAATCCAACTAGTGGAAAATACATATACTGTGCCGCCCCAACATATATTTCTATAACGCCCCCCCATCCCCAAAAAAACCTACTGTGCATGTCAAAATGTCTGAGCATATTTTTGTCCTGTAGTATGTCCTGTATTGTACACTTCCAAAATGCACTGGCCACAGGTATGAACTTTTAGCTAAAATGGGAAGTGTTTGACTCATATTCAGTGTACGGAAAACTTGAACTGTTTAATTAACCAAATGACTCATGTAACAAGTTTAAGTAATCTTTGTGTGTGTGTAGATTTTTTTTTTTTTTTTTCCTCAGAATGGGAATCATAACAGCCCGACTTCAGAAGCCACTGGACGATGACATCCTGTTCTTCTGCACAGCGTACTCAAACTGTCTCCCTCCTGTAAAATATTAAGCAGGGTATGTTTGAGATGTTTATTATAAACTCGGTCAGTAGCACAGCGGCGCAGCATTAACACAAACTTGCTTGGGGTTCCCGTGAGATGAATAAATCACGCCAACAGTTTACATCAAATGAGAGCCATGTTTATGAAAGAGCCATTAGGTCAACACTCGCAGTACTATGACAGAGACAGATGCAGCAATAAATCATTACAACAGATAACAAGTTTGATGGTACTTCGGGCGAAAATTCCTGCTTTCCCAAGGTACGCAAATCCAGACCTTTTGAGCGAGGTCAGAGGAGTCAAATACCACAAGGAAATCTCCTCGAGATGAACCCCAAAACAGTAAAAAAACCTCCCTCAGGGTTCGTTCAGAGTGGCTCTGTTGCTTGGAAACCAGACGTGTTTGTCTTATGTTTTGTATTATGTCTTACCCGCTCTGAAATCTCTGCTGTTGAAATTTTTTGTATGTATGATTTGCATTGAACATGTCGGTCGGGGCGCTTACCTCTGCTGCAGCGCATTGGAGTGATTTACTTACGACTGACTGTGGATGATAATGAGGTACTTGTGCGGTGAGTGACGGGGTTGCTGTTTTCACAGGAGGAATCGCAGTGGGGCAGCTCCCTCCTGGCTCACGGCCCCTCTGGCTCCCCCATTATGTTCAACAAAGAATGTAAATCCACTGTTAGCTATTAGAGTCCCTCCTCTCCTCCTTCCCACACAAGCCCCTGCTCCAAAGGGGCACTGAGAACATTCCACCAAAGCTGTGGAATTTCACTGTTTTCAGAGAGGGAAATCAGGGAGAATTGTGGAACGTAAATGAATCGTTTTAATTCCATGCTGTCTGTAGTTTTGCCATGATTTGCAGTAAAAGCAATGGAGTAGGACATTTGTAGTTCTTTAGCGACAGAAGGCCAATGCAAGTACAAAAACTTGAACAAGAAGAATGCATTTATTTCTGAATCAAAAATTAGCCTTGGATAAAACACGTTTCCCTTGAAAATGAAAGTGACCTATTCCTACTTAATTAGGTTAAAACATCTTTTGTGGTTACATGACTTCACTAGTTTGTTTGAACCTTGAAATATAATTGAACACATCAGGTTGAAGGCTTCTTTCAGTTTTGTCTGTTGGGTTTCATTGATGTTTTGACATTGTGTGGTGTCACAATGTCAGTTTGTTAAATTAATAATTAATTAATTGTAGTAAAAACTTTTTTCATTGTAGTCTTATGCAGCCTTGAAATCATAAAACCCTCACTCCTTCCCCCCATTGAAAAAAATTCCTGAAATTCTTTACTGTTATAATACACTAGAAGTACCTTAATTTGGACAAGTAAATAATCTCATTTTGTTTTCTCAATAATTGCAAGTCTATTATCTAGCTTATTTTTCTTTCATTTACAAGAAATACAAGAGTATTGATATGTAGGCTATATGCAGCATTGTTACCACTGTTCTTTTGTGCAGATTTATTGGTTGATTGTTTGCAATGATTTGCCCAAAATATGTGAGCCTGGACCACAAAACCAGTCTTAGGTAGCACGGGTATATTTGTAGCAATAGCCAAAACTACATTGTATGGGGCTAAATTATAGATTTTTCTTTTATGCAGTTACTTAACTCTCCGACTATTCAAGATGTAGGTGACTTTGTATATGCAATTTAAGGGGTGCCATTACTTTGAGAGTGAAAAAGGCAGGTACAGAAAACACAAAGCTAACACTTTATTTTGATAATCCACTTATTCTACTAATTAAACGTAACTTTGCAAGTACATTTTAACAAATTCAAATAAGCTGTTACTTACCTAACGCAATAGTCTACTACTCTAATGAGAGTTAGTTGACATGTAGCTGCAAATGAATGATAGTTAGATGACATGTAGTTGCAATTTACTTATAGTTGGTAGAATGTCTAAAGTTGAATATCAAAATAAAGTGTAACAACACAAAATTAGTACTAACAACAGCTTGAGCTCCAGGACCATTTGCTTGAGACTATGGATCACGTGTACTAAAATTTATAGAACAGACCAATTGTTTAGCTTCATAAGATATCAATAATGCAGTTCAATTCATGTTTATTTGTATAGTGTTTTTTACAATACACGCATGTTTTTTATGTTGGTATAGGGTTGGTGGCATCAATATATATCGTCAGGAGCTGCGAGTAATAATTTTTCAGGTATGGCATCATCAGTAATTTTGTGTTTTTTGTACTTGCTTTTTTAACTCTTTTTTTTTTACCAACAACTTGTGCCAGCACAAACTGTCTTTCGGCGTTAAAATAGTACTGTCAGGATTTACTAAAGACGCGCAGTGAATAATCAGCGCTGAAAAGGCATGGCATGTCATCCAAGATGGCATGTCTTTCTTCAGTCGCAAAGAAATTAAGGTTTTTGAGGAAGTTTTCCCAGGTCTGCGCACACAACAAGTGGGCGGACAATATGCTAATGTTTCATGTTGACATTAACATGAAACAGCTTGGGATTCATTGCGCCTGTGTTCTTCAATGTGCGCATTGTCAGTAAGTCACCTGGATGTCCTGAGGGTGGAGAAGTTTTCATTTTTAAGGTTTTTGATTTTTGGTTGAACTATACCTATCGAAATTAAATTTAAATAGTCTTCTATTATAAAGAAAGTACAGCCACAATACATCAATAAAATTATAATAATATTTAGTTTGATTTCCTGAGGTTGACATAAATATTTTCTGAAGTTTAAGTAGGTTTCACTGACCATTTGTTGACAGGTTGATCCAGGCTGTATTTTGTACCATGTTTGTGGAAAGTTCTTGGTTACTTTTTCTTTAACACACTTCATTTTACATGAACTGCACTGCGTGCTCACATTACACAGAAAATTAAATTTGTGAAGAATAAGTTGTCTGATTTTATATGAGAGCTCAAATCCATCATCATCCTGGCTGAACTGTGCATTTTTGTATATGCTTCCATGGTACAACTTGGTAGGCTAAATTTTCACTGACATCAGTATTTTTTTTCCACCAGGAGACATTAAAAGCCACAAGCAAGGGGGGCAGACTCTTACAGTGTCCTTTGGCATTCTCTAGCATTTGGTGACCTCTCAATGACAGAGCTAGCAATGCGCTGCAGCTTGCCAGGTGAGTTTTGCCAGCTTGTTCAATTGTCCTACTGTGCCGTAGTGACGCTGCGGCAATCTAAGCTTGAGAGCACCAGAGAGCCTTGCCTCATTAGTGCAGGACATTTGTCAGCCACCTGCTTGTTTTATAGCACCCTATAGTATCCAGTGCAAAAATATATCATCTGAAATGCTGACAACACAAACTAACATTTCTCTCGAAATAAAGGCAGGACTGTCTCCGCTGTCTACAGCTTTTTTACTTTTCCGGCTCCCCCACGTCAAGACCGTTTCTCCTTTTTTTTTTTTCTCTCTATCTTTTCAATTTTTGTGTGTAATAAGTTGTGGTTTCCAGTGCGCACGTGGGTGTCACATTGGCGTGTACAAGAAGTTCCACTGACTTTCATCCTACTGAGCGTTGGGCTGAGCTGTGAGGTTTTGCATCTCTGGAGCCACGGCTGAAAGGCCATGGCCCTGTGCTAGTGTGTGGGTTATAGGCTGGGCTGTGTGGGGTGGCCTCCGTCAATGCTACCTCCTCCTCTGTCATTTACTTACCACCAGCACTCCCACTTAGGAGATGAGGCGCTGTCAGCCTGCGGTCTCTGTCATCTGGTACATGGGTGAAATCTGGGTGGAGTATTGAGGAGAGCAAGCTGCAGTCAAGAAACTCCATAATACTCTGGGCCAGGGAGATATGTGATGGCATTTCATTTGTCCATCACTAAAATAATAATCTGCTTTTTCAGACTCTTCTTTGGTTATTTTATTTTTTAATCAAATTTAGATAAGTGAACATATCTGTATTTTGGTGATATGCCATATGTGTTTTCTATTATTCCAGTATAAACTCATGTATCAGTTACCTGGTTTCCATGGTTGAAGGTATTAATATACACTGCTGTTCAAATCTTTGGATTTTTCAAAATATTTTTTAAATCTTCTAAATGTTACTTGTAAAACAGTAATATTGGGAAATATTATTGCCATTTTAAACAACTAAAGTTTAATTTATTTATGTGATGGCAAAGTTGAATTTTCAGCAGCGACTACTCCAGCCTTCAAGGTCACATGATCCTTCGGAAATCATTTCAATATGCTGATTTGTTCTCAGGGAAGATTTATTAGTATTATAATTATTAAAATAGAAAGACATAGAAAGAGCTGTTCAACAGAACAGAATTTATTTAAAATTGATGCATTGTCACATTGTCTGTACTGCTACTTTTGATCAATTTAATGCATCCTTGCTGAATAAAAGTATTTTATATATATTTGTGTGCAATGTATTCCCATGTAATTGCTTGCTTATCTACGCACCCTTCTAAGAGCAAATGCATTTCAATTGTGAGTCTTATGCTCTTAATGTAAGGAGTGCTTTTTATATTAAATTCAGAGCTTCTGCATATGAATAGTGTTCCGTATAAGTAACTTATGAGATGCCATAAAAGCCTTTGAAGACAGCTGTCTATGTAGGCTGTAGACATCAAGGCGGTTCACTATTTTGGAGAAGGGCCTTATGTTGTTGTTTTGTATATGATTAATAACCTTCATAATGTAACTGACGAGTTCCCATGCAAATTTGCAGAGCTTCTTGCACATTTAAAGCACAACTCTATGGCTATAAGTGGTCTTCTGTGGGCGTAAATGCAAGCAATGCCTACTCCATCATGGGCAATACTTGCATTAATTGTTCCACATGTGTATCACGGATTCACTTTGACCCCAAACAAACATACAGGCGTGTTGAAGCGTAAACACATTCGCAGTGGCTTCCTGCAGCCACCACCTACTTACCCGCCCCCATCCACCCACGTCCCTCTCCACCCTTCACTTCCCCTCTGTGACTGACAGCCCACCTAACAACCCTGCAAACCCCCACTCACAAACACATACGCACATCGAAGGGAAAGGTCACCCCCGGTTCAACCTCTCCTCAATAACAATGGCACATGTTCATAATCAGGCACGAGGGCTGACACAGATTGCTCAGCCGCAGATGGAGGGAGAGAGGGAGGATTGTGTATTGAAAGTAGCTGCGATGCAGTTCACAAGGCTCCTACATAGTGTACACTGCTCTTACATTGAGTAGGAAATACTGGCAGAAGTTCACCTTATTTACGGGGGTTTCGAGTATGAAAATGTGTATATACTGTGTATCTGTATATATGTACAGTACTTATGTGTGTATATATATATATATACTGAATATAATGTACATGTACTGCCACTGCATGTAAATACATAAAGTTATGTACATGTATGTATGCATACATACAAATATGTCGTAGTTAAAAAAAATAAATAGTGTATGATAGTTGTAGCAAATATGTGCTATTTAGTGAGTCAGTTTTTCATTCTCAGTGTCTTTAATAATATTAAAGATAATACATATAATACATTAAAAAAAAAGACTCATTTTCCCCCTTAAATAGATTTTGAAGATTTAATTAGGTTAATCATGACTAGTTACTATAATATACTTTTTAGTAAAATTTTACAATAAGGTTCAGATTAGTTAGAATAAAGATTAATGCATTAGGTACCATAAACATTTATGCTTACAATTTATTTTAAGGTGTCATTGTTACAGTGTATCATACGTTTAAGAACTAAGTAATGTTGATTAACTAATTATTGTATGGTTAGGGTTAGGATTAGGGTTTGGCTTTGGGTTACTTGCATGTAATTATGTATAATTAATTGTTTTTATAATAGTAAGTACATGTAACGTGTAACTCGGACACCTTAAAATAAAGGGTAACACTTTATTTTAAGGTGTCCATAATACAGAGTAATTACCTAATTAAGTACTTAGTAGTTAGCCGTTGTACTTACATGAAACAAAATGTACTTACCATGTAACTAAGTTATGAAACAGCATGTAATTATGTAGATGTAATAGGCAGCAATGTTACACATTTGTAACAGGCCGAGTCTGTTACACAGCTACTTGTACACTTTATTTTAAGTAGCTTATGCCTGTGTAATATTCTGTAATTTCAATGTAATTAGAAAGGTATTGCATGTATTTAAGCTGTGTACTGGTGGGTTAAATCAAACTAAGGTGCAGCTGGATAAGGTGTATGTTATAGATGCACATGAAGTACACTTAAGTACAATTCTGATGCACTTTATTTTAAGTAGCTTATGTCTGTGTACTTACATTTTTAATTACACTGACCAAAATTATAAACACAACACTTTTGTTTTTGCCCCCTTTTTCCATGAGCTGAACTCAAAGATCTAAGACTTCTTCTATATACACAAAAGGCCTATTTCTCTCAAATATTGTTCACAAATCTGTCTAAAACTGTGTTAGTGAGCAGTTCTCCTTTGCCGAGATAATCCATCCACCTCACAGGTGTGGCATATCAAGATGCTGATTAGACCGCATTGCACAGGTGTGCCTTAGGCTGGCCACTCTAAAATGTGCAGTTTTATCACACAGCACAATGCCACAGATGTTGAAAGTTTTGAGGGAGTGTGCAATTGGCATGCTGACTGCATGAATGTCCACCAGAGCTGTTGCCTGTGAATTGAATGTTCATTTCTCTACCATAAGCCGTCTCTTTCAGAGAATTTGGCAGTACATCCAACCAGCCTTACAACCGCAGACCACGTGTAACCACACTAGCCCAGGACCTCCACATCCAGCATCTTCACCTCCAAGATCGTCTGAGACCAGCCACCCAGACAGCTGCTGCAACAACCAGTTAATAATGGTTGCATAACCAAAGAGTTTCTGCACAAACTGTCAGAAACCGTCTCGGGGAAGCTCATCTGCTCGCCGTCCTCATCAGGATCTCAACCTGACTGCAGTTTGTTGTCATAACCGATTTAAGTGAGCAAATGCTCACATTCGATGGCGTCTGGCGCTTTGGAGAGGTGTTCTCTTCACGGATGAATCCCGGTTTTCACTGTGGCAGACAGCGTGTATGGCGTCGTGTGAGTGAGCGGTTTACTGATGTCAACGTTGTGGCTCAAATGGCCCATGGTAGCGGTGGGGTTATGGTATGGGCAGGCGTATGTTATGGACAACGAACACAGGTGCATTTTATTGATGGCATTTAGAATGCACAGAGGTACCGTGACGAGATCCTGAGGCCCATTGTTGTGCCATTCACCCACGACCATGTTGCAGCATGATAATGCACGGCTCCATGTTGCAAGGATCTGTACACAATTCCTGGAAGCTGAAACCTAGTTCTTGCATGGCCAGCACACTCACCGGACTTGTCACCCATTGAGCATGTTTGGGATGCTCTGGATCGGCGTATACGACAGTGTGTTCCAGTTCTTGCCAATATCCAGCAACTTCGCACAGCCATTGAAGAGGAGTGGACCAACATTCCACAGGCCACAATCAACAACCTGATCAACTATATGCGAAGGAGATGTGTTGCACTGCGTGAGGCAAATGGTAATCACACAAGATACTGACTGGTTTTCGGACCCCCCTGGACCCCCCCAATACAGTAAAACTGCACATTTTAGAATGCCCTTTTATTGTGGCCAGCCTAAGGCACACCTGTGCAATAATCATGCTGTCTAATCAGCATCTTGATATGCCACACCTGTGAGGTGGACGGATTATCTCGGCAAGGGAGAAGTGCTCACTAACACAGATTTAGACAGATTTGTGAACAATATTTGAGAGAAACAGGCCTTTTGTGTACCTAGAAAAAGTCTTAAATCTTAAAGTTCAGCTCATGAAAAATGGGGGCAAAAACAAAAGTGTTGCGTTTATAATTTTGGTCAGTGTATGTTTTATAAAGTGTGCAACACAAATGTAACAGTCTTTTGGTTACATATGTAGCTGTGTAACAGACTCGGTCCGTTACATGGAATGAACTTCAAGGTACATTACATATGGAATGTTTACCATTTGGTTGAAAAATACTCTAAAGTCTGTTTTTATAACGGTGTACATGTTTTAATAACTGATTAGGTCTTGTTTGGTTTTTTTACGAAATTGTGTTTTGTCCATTGTGTGGTGATATGTATTTCTTTTGTAATTTTGTTTTTTGTAATCTTGACCAGGACTCCTTGGTAGAAGAGATAATGTATCTCAACGGGACATTCCTCGTTAAAAAAGTAAATAAATAAATAAAATACATATGTGTAAGAGTGGCTGCCTATTACATCTACGTAATTACAAACTGTAACTACAGGCTGTTTCATAACTTAGTTACATGGTAAGTACATTTTGTTTCATGTAAGTACAATGGCTACTACTAAGTACTTAATTAGGTAATTACTCTGTATTATGACACCTTAAAATAAAGTGTTACCACATTTGTTAATCTTGTTTAATGTTTGCATGAAAACATTTACTAATGCATTATTAATCACAAGTTGTGTTTGATAACATTAGTTAATGCACTGTGAACTAACACGAACAAATAATGAACGACTGTATTTTTATTAACTAACATTAACAAAGATTAATAAATAGTGCAATAAATGTACTGATCGTTGTTGTTCATGTTAGTTAATACATTAACTAATGTTAACAAATGTCACCTTATGGACCTTTATTGCAGTGGAATTGATTACCGGAAGTGCCCGTCGAAGCAGTGTATCAATTCTTCCAGTTATGTATATTTTTCAATATGCTGTAATCACCTAGTTGAATAAAAACCTTTTAAAATAGCATCTGCGGGATGATTTCAAAATCCTGACAACATCCGAAAAGATTTTCTGATGATTACTGTGCACAGAATTTTCCAAACTCAACGGAACTTGTAGTTTTAATCCAACGTAACGTTACCGATTTCACCACACTGTGTCAGTGCTTGTTTAAATAGTGACTGCGATGCTGCATTGTGTGCGAGACCCATGAATAAGATCAGAATGAACATATTTATTCATTTGTATTAAATCTTAGTAAATTTTCATTGACAATGGTTACTGTATGTAATTCATTTATGCCAACATTCTTTATATTCAAAGTCATGCTGTCAACGCGTTATACTGTTTAAGATTAATTAGCCAAAATATTCAAAGTTTTTTAAGGCAACGCCCGCGCATTCATTCATCTATTTTAATACGGCTCCTACAAAAATAAACCATGGTATGTGTAGTAAAACTGTGGCAATACAAATGGAAATCAGTAAAAATAAAGTAAAACATGGTTACAACATATTTACTACAGTAAAACCATGGTACATTTTAGGGTGTTTATCAGTAAAATTAATTTTAAAAATGTAAACAGGTATGAAACATGATCAGTATAACAGAAAAACATTGTTAATGAGAAGACGAACTTGACTGCGGCAGGTTAGATGGGAAATAAATATATTTATTCAGAATGCACATTTGGAAGGAAAATATATTAATAGGAACATTTTAGCAGGTGATATGAGATGTAGGGCCTAAACATCCTCAGTTTCAAAATGCATACTCTACGCGAACGTGCTCCCGTGTAATATTTTAGTAGGACCATAATTCATCCCACGCGTCTCATTCGTGTTGTGTCAGGAAATCGGGAAAACTGAGGCAGTGTGTCCTTGTTTAGAATAAAATCAGCCAGGTATGCTGCAGTAACTTCGGCGGAAAAAAAGGAAAGAGAACATTTTCCCATTAGTTTTCATTGCGTTGCAACGGGACCAGAAGTGGCGATACGCTGATTCACTTACCGGATATAGGAAGTGCAATAAAGGTCTATTGTAAAGTGTTACCCACTTAACACCTTTACGGTAAGGTTCATTAGTTAACAGTTTACAACTTTAGTTAACATGAACTAAAAATGTATTTTCATTGTTCATTCATTTTAGTTTAATGCATTAACTAATGTTAACAAATGATAATAAATTGTTAATAAATTGTTAATAAATTTATTAATCTTAATTAATGACAACATTTCAACATTTACTAATGCAATATTAAAATCAGTTATGTTTGTTAACATTAGTTAATGCACTGTGAATTAACATGAACTAACAATGAACAACTGTATTTTTTTTAAGCTAACATTAACAAAGATTAATAAATAGCGAAATGTTTTGGTCATTGTTCGTTCACGTTAATTAATACATTAATGTTCACAAATGACACCCTTATTGTAAAGTGTTACCCACTTTACAATAAGTTTCATTAGTTAACATTAGTTAACATCTGTCGTTAACAAGAACTAAAAAAAGGACCAATACTTCTACTTCTATAGCATTTATTAATCTTAGTTAATGTTAATTTCAACATTTACTAATGCACTATTAAAATCACAAGTTGTGCTTGTTAATATTAAGTAATGCACTGTAAACTAACATAAACAATGAATGACTATTTTTAGTAACTAATATTAATGAAGATTAATGAATAGTGTAACAAATGTATTGTTCATTGTTTGTTCATGTTAGCTACTACATTAATGTTAACAAATGACACCTTATTGTAAAGTGTTACCTATTTACATTAAGGTTGATTAGTTAACATTAGTTAACCACTGTAGTTAACATGAACTAAAAATGAGCAATACATCTAAAGCATTTATTAATCTTAGTTAATGTTAATTTCAACATTTACTAATGCACTATTAAAATCACAAGTTGTGCTTGTTAACATTAAATAAAGTACTGTGAACTAACATAAACAATGAATAGTGTAATAAATAGTCTAATAAATGTTTGTTCATGTTAGTTAATTCATTAACTAACATTAACTAATGGAACCTTATTGTAAAGTGTTACCAGCAAAAAGATTAATTGGTCGTTCATGACACCTAATGCATAAACTAATGTTAATAAACCCTGTTGTACATTGTATCCATTTTTTTCTGTGTAAATTTGATAACTCTTTCATATTCCGGAGGTGAATTAAACATAATGCCCACTGGACTGAGCAAACGCGCTCTTTGTGATTTGGAATCTCACTTAAGATGGCTGAACACCTTGTGAAGTCCACTTCACAGTGCACAAGACACTTGGACGTTCCCAGTGTTTCACACCATACATGCTGGTCTCAGAGTATTGATGAACGTGTAATACGGTTTTGTCAGAATCTCCATTTTTTTTCCCACATTATTTTGTTGTTCCCATTTAATCCCATGGCCTTTAGTTTACACATTTCATCAGGCATTGGCTGCGGAATATGAAATGGCAATATGAAACCACACGGCATGAAACCTGACGTCCCATTTCTCATTATCGATGCCATTATGTTTTAAGATGTGTGAAAACACTTCTTAATTATCCTTGACTTTCCTCCCTAGGAACGTCCTTGATAAAGCCTTGATCTCTCTCCTATCAAAACAAAATGACACTATTACAAGCATGATGGAACAGATACTGTGTCATGTGAGTCTGAACAAGTTTCTTATGTGGATCCAGGTTTGTGCTCTAAGCACTGGCAGCCACATACGCTCATGTCATATGCTCTCATTAAAAAGGTCTCCACAAGTTTTTCATTCTGTCATGGGTCTTCTCAGCTAAATGGATCAGCCAAGCTTGTGTTTCGAGTAGTGTAGATCACTATGTTCAGTGAGTCATGGCACCGGAAGCTTCATCTGCACTGACTCAGCCTTGGGAAGAGGCGACACGGGGGAGACGCTCATAGCGGCAGTGGGATGTTTCGGAGTAGATACAGGGAATCCCACTTAAATGATACTTAAATGGGAAACGTGGAATTGGCACAGTCCTAGATCGTGTTATAAGAAAGGGAGATCCAGAGGATGGCAGATAGCGGGCACGAGCACACAATCACATGAGTCCTCATGTGGGAGAAAGACATTCCAAAGAACCGTCTTTGATCTGTAACCTCATCCTGACCCCAAATAAAAGAAAGACAAAATCAAACTACTTTCAACTGATTTTTTACATTTCAAGGTCAGCATGGGGATGGACTGATGTATTTATGTTTGTTTACTCATTTAGCAGACACACGCAATCCAACGAAAAACAATACAAGCAGAGTAAAAATGTGTTTTCTGTTATTTTCTTTTGAATGCTGAAATGGATTCTGCTGTTTAGATGAAGGTTTACGGGTTTATTCTTTTGCAGTTGTTCTTGAGCAATATTACAAAATGACAGAACAAGTAGTGTCTAAATCTCAATTTTAAATTAAGTGACACTGTCCAACAGCGACACCAGTGTACATGAACTTTTATTCACATCCAAATCAATATCGGTGTGAAATTAAAGTGATACCTCAGCTCAGTGAAATTAAAGCCACACATCCACGTCTACAACCGCCATTAACACTTGCAGCGTTTGAGGATTTGACTAATTGTGGCTATTAATAAAAGCTGAAAGACAGTTAGTAGTAACAAAAGCTACACACAAGATTCTTTTTACTGTATGAAAGATTATTGTATTGTATTGCATTGTACATATTAGCACTGAAGCAATAGGTAAATGTTTAAAAGATATTAATACTTTTTTCAGCAAAGATGCATTAAATTGATCAAAAGTGTTTTTAAAACTTTCTCTTGAACAAACATGCATCACTGTTTTCACAAAAATATTAAGTTGCACAACTGATAATAATAAAATCAGCATATTAGAATGATTTCTGAAGGATCATGTGACACTGAAGAGTAATGATGCTGAAAATTCAGCTTTGCATCACAGGATTAAATTATATTTTGAAATATATTCAAATACAAAGCAGTAATTTAAATTGTAATAATATTACTGTTAAGAATAAGAAACATTTTAAAAAATAAAATTCGTACTGACTCCAAACTGTTGAATAGTAGTCTGTATTTTGTTAAATTATATGCAACAGCAAATGTTAACAAACTAGAGTTTGTGTTTTAGGTATGTGGGTCAGAATGACCTTTGACACTTGCTATGAATGGTATGTAAATTTATGGCCATCCTCCACACCTGACTCACTCTCACCTGAAAGCATAGGAACCGTTTCTCTAACAGGGCGTCCTGTTCTTACTTGTTAAAACAAGTGCAGTAGAGGTATGGAAGTCGATGTAATGCAGCCAAGCTTGCGCACTGAGAGATTTGACTATCTAGGTATGCTCATAATTGTCAGTTTGTGAGTATTGCTCTGCTGGAGGGTGACTCCTTCTTACATTCCTTAACGTCTTGATCTTAATTACCTGTCTGCGTGTCCAGCAAGCTTTTGAACAGCCCTCATGGGCTGTTTAGTGAAGTACCTTAATAGAGAATCCCAAAGTTTGTGTGTGTGTTGCATGGCAGAATTCCTTTGTGAGTAAATGACTGTTTTACAAGAGGAACTGGATTTGGATGGGGGGGGGGGGGAATAGCACATGTACGTAGGGTGTGCCTGAACAGCTAAGCCCACCCCTGTTGCATAGTACTTGTACCTGGAGTGTCTCCTTGCTCAAACAGGTGAGGTGGGTTTATTTGTTTCTTATCTACAATTCTTGCTTTAACGTTAAACATTTCAGGAAGTGGCTTTGGTGTAGTCCTCCCACCAGATGCCAACAGCTACAAACAGCTATAACTTAAGCAAACAAGTGTAAAACAACAGTCACTCCACCCTCCACATGCTTCCCATGATACCTTGGTGTACTAATGTTAAAAATAAAGGCTCACTGTTGATAGTGCATTAAAGAACCTTTTCTATTGCACAAAAGGTTCTTTTATAGTGGGGAAAAAAATACTTCAGATTACTGAAATGTTCTTCACGCTTACGTTTGCACTTACGTCACCGTTTGATCAGTTACCTGGATGCACGGCCATATTCAGATGTAAACAAAAGCATTGATTGCATGGTTATGCATTACTGAACACATTGTTTCTGCCATCTAAACCACAGAAGAAAATATGTGGAAGCTGCTAAATCATATAGAGGACTTAGAGTGCGCAATACTTTGACAAACTAAAGTTAATAGGTGGTAAAGACACATATAAGCAGTATTAATTAAGATATTATCCTAATACTTCACCTACCTGAGTGGAAATAATAAGAACAAACACGAAAGTTGTCAAGATTCTTGCCCTGGAAATCCTAACTCAGTTTGTCCAACCACAAATACTTTTATTTCCTCAGACTTCAGTTTTTTGCACACTTCTCTTTGATTTGTTATAACTTCTGTCATCTATGGTACTGTAGTACTATGACAGTAATTACCCATTTTCAGTGGCAATAATGAACAACATTTTTGTTGGGTTTTGTTCGGTTCAGTGGCATTGTTTACATTCACTGCCACCAATATGGCCGACTGATGAGTGTGAAAACACTCTGCTAAATGATCATTGCAGCTCAAAATACATCATAATTCATGAAGAGAGGGTTGTCAAAATGATCAGAAAGCTATCAAAATTATGTCTCCACCTTGGTCAGTGTTATCACAAAGGTTGTCTGTACACTTTATAATTTTAGCAAAACCATCTCTTCGTGCTCTGGTGACACCTCTTGTCCAAATGTTAAATGTTAGTTCAGCAGTCATTTTGTTCGAAGCCGATCAGAGTATGGATGTTCAATTTTGATCTGCTATGTTTGTACAGCACTCATAATCAGATAGCAGTTGTAGTCATAATCAGTCTGTAACCTGAACTTCAGATTTGCATATTCTTAGAAAACCAGAATCTTAGGTTATACAGTAATGACGAAGTGTTCTGATAATGGCGTTTTGTTTTTCAGTTTTCAACCGCAGACCACTCTTTGGAAGAAAAGGGACAAGATCTGCGCCGACCATCAGTGGCGCCATTGCAGCATTGGAGCTTCGAACGTCCAGACTTGTGATTGCATACTCCGTCTGATTTTGAACCGAGGTAGCAAACAGGATGCAGAATTTTAAATGTCTGAATAAGTAAGTAGAATTAAAAGAAATGACTATTTTTTTAACCAGAAGAATGATGGGTAACACTTTAGAATACAGATCCGTCATTAATGAATAACTACACAGAATGACTAATGCACTATTAACATTCTAGTAACTACTATTAACTAACAAGAAATTCTGATTAACGAATCAGTAAGTAATAGTGCTCAGTTGATCATGGTAGTTCACTATTAGCTAATCAGTAACTACTAGTTTTTCATATCGCCCAGAGAACTACTAAGAACTACTATATACATCTTCATAATTAATGTAAATAGTGCAAAACGTATAATTAATTCTAAAGTGAAGATCATGGTAACCCAGTAGTAATGACTCAGGTATTACCAAATACTTCAGAAGGAATTACTAATTATTTGGATTCGTATTAAAAACTATTGAGGTTTTCGTAAGGTTCTGGATAGTTATACTTCCAATGGCTTCGGTAACACTTAAGTTGTTACTAGTGGGTTACCGTGACCTTCACTTTAGAATACGGATCCAAATAATTAGTAGCTCCTTCTGAAGTATGTAGTAACACTTGAGTCATTACTATCCAAAACCTTACATATACCTCAATAGCTTACCATGATTTCAGTCATTACTAGAGAGTTATCATGATCTTCACTTTAGAATACGGATCCAAAAAAAATAGTATTACCTGAGTCATTACTAGTGGGTTGGGTTAACATGATCTTGACTATACATTTTGCATCATTCACATTAATTATGAACATTTATATAGTAGTTTTTAGTAGTTCTCTGGGAGATATGAAAAAATAGTAGTTACTGGTTAGCTAATAGTGAACTACCATGTTCAACTGAGCACTTTTGCTTACTGATTCGTTAATCAGAGTTTCTTGTTAGTACTAGAATGTTAATAGTACATTAGTCCTTTGTTCCTGTGTAGTTATTCACTAATGACGGATCTGTATTCTAAAGTGTTACCTAATGTTGTCTTGTTTGATGGAAGAACACTTCATTTCCCAGAATGCATTACCTGTGTTGAACTTCTTCTTAGATATAGTACAAAATTTCACTTCCTCTTCCTGTCCAGTTGTCAGCAAGACTTCTTCCCAAACATCCATTGAAGCAAGCGAGACGTCATTGCTCACGTTGTAATTCCTTGATAGTGACAACGGCAGAATTTACCCAGTGCTAGCAAATGGTTTAGGATTATCTTTCATAACAAATACTTCGGCTTAATTGTTTAAACCAATATTTCTGCATGTTGTTATGCTATTACAACATCAGCTTAGCAACGTGTTAAAACCAAACTGAAATGAATTGAGTTATATTCTTTACTGAATAAAAAAAAAAAAAAGGTTACTCGTGATGCTTTGAATGGAAAGTCGTGCTCATTGGGGTGTAGCCTTCCATAAATAATCAGATCATAAAGCAACTTCAAACCTAAATCAACACATCCCTAGTGTTTTAATTTTAATTTGAATAATTTCCATGCAAGTACGAATAAGCACCCTGTTATGAATTACCAGTGTCTCTTTTTGTTTTCATTGCTGTGAAATTACAAGGGGAACTCCCTTCTACATCAAATCGAGAACAGTATTTTACCAGCATGTCCTCCTCCACCTAACATACATACTTCTTTTTATTTATCTTCTTAAACTTTAATTTAAAGGAAAATATACAATGTTTTTTCATATATTATGCTTGATATAAATTATAATTATTTAACTCGCGTCAAAGAAATTCTAACCGGCTCCAGATGCAGGAATAACAATGAAAAAAACAGCATTTCCTCTCATGTCGCAGACAAGATAAGGGTTAAAATAATTACTAAAAATAGAACATGTGAGTTGGAATGATCTTGAAATAGCTCATCAGTCCTCTGAATGCAGATACCTCCAGATACCTGCACAAAATGCCTTTCTGGGTGAACTGTCTCTTTAAATTTAAAGTTGATAATCAGTAGAAATGTTTTGAAAGTAAAGATAACGCTGCCTTGTTACGGTAATCATTGTCTGAGCAGAGAGTCCAGAGGGTATTCCCACTGTGTTGAACTTGAAAATGACTGCAAAGTGTTGCAAAGAAAATCGATTCATCTTCCCAGCAATTGTCTTTTTCAGTAAAAAAGAGAAAAGATTGCAATGTTAGTTGCATTCTATGTTTTCTAAAAACTCCAAACCAGCACACTTTATGAAAAACTTTATGCAGAAACATGAAAAGTTCTTGATTGTGAATGACTCTTGATCTTCAGCGCAGAGCGATAATTTCATCAATTACTCCTGCCATTATCATTCCATGGGTCCCCCCTCGTATTTTATGAAGTGCATATGGGCGCTTGCAGGTATCTCAGGTTTCCACAGCATGAATCTGTGTTGTTCCTGGGTAAATTCGCTTTAAACAGCAGGACGGAAATTTCAAGAGTGGACACCCTGAATCTGAGAAAGAACCCAATGACCCGAGTGTCTCTGAGAACAGGGTTAGTTGATGAACTCTCTCTGTGGGTAAAATCTGGGTTAAGGTGGGAGAGGATTGTCGGGAAATTGTGGTGAGGGTGTAGGGGTGGGGTCTTTGCGCTTGCATATGTGATGAGAACTTACTCAACTGAATACGTGAGTGTTTTGGTTTCTTAGAAGCCACACCTGTTCATTATGAATGATAACAAGCTTTTAGTTCTCACGGTCTGTTTAATGAACTACCTTAAATTACAGCAGAACTGACAATTTGCAAGTAACACATAAATTGTTGTTATCTAATTATTTCATTTAACTTTTTTTAAGAACATTGACAGGCGCTCAAGGAAACAAATCGGATACACTCCCGGTCAAAAGTTTTAAACAAAAAGATTTTTGATGTGATTTTTTTTTTTTTTTTTTAAATCTCTTCTGCTCACCAAGCCTCTACTTATTTGATCCAAAGCCCGTCAAAAATTTTTTTTTTTACTATTTAAAATAGCTGCTTTAAAATATTTTAAAATGCAATTTATTCCTGTAATTTCAAAGCTGAAATTTTAGTATCATTACTCCAGTCACATGATCCTTCAGAAATAATTCTAATATTCTGATTTGCCGCTCAAAAACATTTAGTATCATTATTATGTTGAAAATAGCTGAATAGAATTTTTCAGGTTACTTCGATGAATAAAAAGTTCAGAAGAACAGCATTTATCTGAAATAGAAGTCTTTCGTAACGTTACAAATGTCTTTATCATCACTTTCAATCAATTTAAAGCATCCTTGCTAAATAAAAGTATTACTTACTAGCATTTCTTTCCCCCCAAAAATTACACTGACTCTAAGTTTTTGAATGGTACAGTGTATAATGTTACAAAAGCTTTTTATTTCAGATAAATGCTGATCTTTGGATCTTTCTATTCATCATAAAAAAAGGTATATTGAACAGCAAATCAGCACATTAGAATGATTTCTAATATCATGATTTCTAATGATTTCAAATAGAAAACAGTTACTTTAAATAGTAAACATATTTCACAATTTTTGCTGTACTTTGGAACAAATACAGGCTTGGTGAGCAGAAGACTTTTTTAAAAAACATTAAATTCTTACTGTTCAAAAACTTTTGACTGTATGTCAGCATTTGTTATTTGCATCCCAAACTGATTGGATTCTTTAAGCAGCTCAGCAAATTTTCTTTGTTGTTTATTTTTCTTAACCTTCACAAATTAAGTTTGTTTATTGACATTGACAGTTCCTTTAACATCAATGGAACGTTTCCACTGCGTAAAGTTTTCTTTAAAATAATAAAGGTTAAAAGTTTCCACAGAAGAAACTTTTTCCACTGTAAAAAACCTTTTGTGAAAAAGAAAGACTCCATGGATGTTAAAGGTCCTTCATGGAACCATCAATGCCAATATAGAACCTTTGTTTTTTAGAATGTTTTGTATGGGAAAAGGTTTTTTTAGATTTTAGTTATTTAGAAAAAACAAAAAGTTTTCTTTTTAAGCAGTAAAATACACTCTTAAAAATAAAGGTTCCAAAAGAGTGTTTATGCAGTGATGTCATAGAAGAACCATTTTTGGTTCCTTAAAGAACCTTTGAGTGAACAGTTCCTAAAAGAACCATTTTGAAGAACATTTTAAAAACGTAAAGAACCTTTTCTGCATTTGAAAGGCGCCATGGATGTTCAAGGTTCTTCACAGAACCAATGGACGTCAACAAAGAACCTTTATTTTTAAGAGTGTATATAGAATATTATGCAATTTTTCTTCGCAAGTAAATGTGTCTTGTTTTAAGACTGTTTAGATGTTTTAACTAAAAAAGGCTAAATACTAATCAAGAATGTTTTAGGTACCAGCAAAAGTGTTTTTTTTTTTCCAGATAAGCCTCATTTGTTTCCATTAGAGTCTATAAAATCTGTCTGCATATTGATAGAGAGCATGTGCTCTGCCCACGCATAATTCCTTCCCCTTGTCCACAGCCATATTACCTGAATGTACATGAATATTCTTTCAGTCTCGCTCTCTAAAATAGTCCAATTACCAGCTTGGAAAAGTAATCACAAATTGAAGCGCACACACCCGCTTCTGCTTAATGCACAGCAGTGAAGGTAAAGCTGTTTAACCAAGGTGGTTGGTTCTAATAGAGCACTTGTTGTCTAAATGGGCTCTTAGATAGACAAGTTCGTATTTAATGACCTCTTTGCGGCTGGTTAGTTTTAGACATGGAGAGTTTGACTTGGACATATCTTCCCAGAAATGGGAATAAAAAAGAACAACATACAGCTCCTTCCTTCCACATAGAGTAATAAACTGCTCCATTGTAATATTTCAGAGTTGATGGAAATACTGATTGATATGTTTGGGGCAATGTATCCATATTCGTTTTTTTTTTATGCTGCCTCCAAAGCTCTTTGATCTCTGATTACGTTCTCAACAAAGGCATATGTTTTCCATACACTGACATTTCATTGAGTCCTCACACTTTTAAAAGCATGCACTGTCTGTGAGTGTTAAAGGACTGGTTTGATGAGATGCACATGGAAAACAGTACACATTTTGAGGTGACCTATTTATGATTTAATGGAGTGAGTAATCAATCCAATAACAGGGTGAGCATTGTGAGGTCATGAATTACAATTTCACATCCAATTTCTCTTTTTCCCCTCAGATGACAAATCCTAACCGGATCATGTCTCACAGATTATTTGTCTGTAAGACCAGCCCTAGCTTGTGAAAAAAGCCAAAAGCTATATTGCATAAACAGTATCACAATGCTTTTTTGATAAAAAAAAAAAAAACCCAAATATTTCTTGATAATAATGCAAATATTTATATTATTTAAAAATCTGTTTTTGATGTATTAATAGAATTTTAGAACGTTTTCGCTGTATACAGTCTCAAAACAGCACAGCGTACACTGCAACTGTTTCTCACATTAAGAAAAGCACAAAATGTCGGCGCACGTTTCTTTTTCTTTCTTTTTTTTTTTGCAAAATTAATCAGTCTGATTGTGCCTGATGAAGAGTTGCACTTAAACGCCTCTTGTTGGCGGGAATAAATTCTTAGAGCAACAGTATGCCGACTTTTTGTGCTTTCTCATTGATTATTTTGGGTTATTTTCATTACTTTTTGTGCATAACCATAATTGAGATGTAAAAATCTGATGCAAAAAAAAAATGGAAAAAAGAGGAAAAACTGAACTATGTGTGGGCTGACTGTGGTAGGCTGGTCAGGTGACGGCATTTTAAAGTAGGCAGTGAATCTGAATGTGTGGTGTGGGGGGGTGGGCTGGGGGCCGACTTACGGAGCCGTGTAGGCAGGAAACCTTCCTTGCTCACACATGCTTACCATGCAGCCATGGGGGTGGAGAGATGCTATGTAGTTAAACCCAAGGCAGCCTGTGGATACAACACTTCCAGCGTGACACTCGCAGAGAACGGCAAAAGCTCAGCCTCAGACACACACACACACACTCACAAACACACACACACACATAGAACAGCAGATCTCAACAGGATACTGCAGTCAGTCACAGGCACATGAGCACTGGAGGAAATGGAGTGACAAGAAAAAGGAAGACACAAATCACACCGTGCCATGTGTGCAGGTAAGACTCTTTTAAAGATGAACGTAAACTTTTTGAGTGCAAGCAAACGATTTGGAGTTTATCTACATGACTTGAGAGTTTCTGCAATGATGTAAAGTTTTGGCTCAGTCTCTCTCATGCTAAAAATGTGGTCAATTTCATCTCCTCATGAATAGAAAAGAGGCGCCTCACTGTTTGCAGTGCGCTGCAGTGAGAGTGGATCCTCTGTGCTGTGCGAGGCTGTTGACAGACTGGGATCTGTAATTGTTTTCTCTGTGCTGAAAGAGTGTCTCTGCTAGAATGGAATGCGAGAGACTGAAATGCAGCTTTGCTCTTTGTTCTCCGCAGTTAAAGAGAGATAAATGGTGCACGCACACCTATCTGCTCTTTCCCAAAGTGCTTAAACTTGCCAGCGGGATCTCGGCTAATGCCATTATCTGCCGTATTTGTTTGTGTTGTATCCCATTCCGTACAAAACCAGATCATGAGAAACTTATTGTGTTGGAGCGCGTGTGTGTGTGTGTGGGTGGATGTGTGTGTGTGTGCCCTGTGCATGTGCACTCAGGAGCACATGAGTGTGTGTGGGTGTTTGGATATAGGTATTTGTGTGGGAGGGTGTAGCTCAATGTGTGTGGGTGACCAAGTGCGTGTGTGCACAAGTGAAGTGTGTGTATGTGAAATATTCCACCCAGCGCATACATTTGCACAAGGCGAGGGGTGCCTGTCAAACCCGGAGCATTCCTGTGCTCTCCGAAGCGGCGCTCGATGAATGCTGCGAATTTCAGCTGAAACGTGAAGACAAAAGCCAGGGGGACATTTAAGAGGGTTTAGCTCAGACGGATCCCTGGGAATCAATCCCCCCTCGCTGCAGTGGGAAAATCCAGCGCTCGGGCTTGTATTTCAGGTTCAGCTGGAGACGGTTGCTGCCTGCCGCCGAGGGGCTTTCCCAAAATGGGGCACAACCGGGAGGGGATACAAAGAGACCCACCTGTGGTGCTGTTAGAATGCCACTGTCTGCTGGGAGCGTGAAGCGTCTTGCTGTCGTTTCCCCCGCGGGGATGGCGATATTTTTCATTTCCAGTTCACTGATTAATGCTCCCATGTATTTAGATGGTGTGTGGTCTGAGAGGTGGTCTCATTCCGTCCTTACAAATGACAAACAAAGAGGGACGTTTCTATGGATGTGCCGCTTGCGTGCAGCGTTTATGTTCAAACTCCAGGGCAGAGGAGTATAAGGTTTAGCGAGTACCGACTCACTCACGTACTTCACCATAAAAATCTCTGCAGGCTGCGTCGTTTAACGACGCAACAGCAAGGCATAGAAATACGTTAATTATAAATGCAATAAAACGTAATTGTTAGTTCAGTATACGGATGTGTTTTAAACAGCGATGCAAGTACTGACATATTTTGATTCAGACAGCGATAAGGCCTGATTGGTTTGGATCGATTCAAGCTTTCTGAATTGATTTACTGTTACACTCTTGCCAGGCTGAATTTTTTAATCTTTTAAATGTTCTGTGCGTACATTGTTCTATCTAAACATTTCAAATCCCTTTTTGAGGAAGAGTATGTTTGTCTACAGAGGAAATCAATTCTATAGTTGACTGTCTGAACGAGGAAAGAGGTGAAAGTTCATCTGAATTCCTTTAAGATGACAGTGCATTTAGGAATTTGAGGTCCTTGTTCATGCACTAGGAATTTTTTTTTTCACTACTTTGCAGTGAGAATGTTTGGTACCGGTATCTTTTTTTATTGTACACATATAGGCATTTTATCCTGCGCAGGCTTTTAAATGTACTTGCGAATTCAAGATCAAAGGATGTGGAAACCACATGCAACATGGTGATTTATGTTGTAGAATATATATGATACAGAATAGCGACGTGAACGGCATGTAACAGGAGTGGTTATTCATTACAATATGTCTGGTCTGACTGAACAAAGGCAACATGTCCTTTAGACTATGGATAAACAAATTCCAGCCACAGCTGACTGAAGTCGCCAATGATTGAAGGTACTTGTCAGGATGAGACTTAGAGAATGCATTCAGGTATTGTTTGCTATTGTCTGCATCTTAAGCCAAGCGTAACTCTCTGATTTTACGTCTGCATTCTCCTATATCGTAACATGCTATTCATAAAGAGTAAATCAGCACTGATTCATTATCATGAGCTGCAAGTGGGGGGAAAACTGTATTTGCCAGTGGATTTTACTTGATCCACAAGTGTACTCACTGCCAAATACTACAGCTGGCATAATTCTGTGTGCAGATTTTACTTTACTTATTAACTAGAAAGGCTTTTCAAAATATTTTATAGCTATTCTTCAGTTGGTCAAGTAAGGGTTTTATAGGTGCATTCACATTACTTTGTTAAAACATGCAACTGTATTTTTGCATTCTGGGTGCTATTTACTGTATTTATGATTGTCATTTCAAGAGGTTAGTCCTAAAATTGATGAAAACATAAATGTTGCCAAGTCATTATTGATCATAACTGAAGAATCAAATCATGCTACCCTCAGTGCACACAAGAAATACTGAGTTAAAATAGTGCACATTTAATCTTCTACTGAAAGGAATTTAGATGTTTCTCAACAGTTAATGCAATTTATGTCTGTGATAAACAACAAATATGTATTTGTAAACATTTAGCTCCAATATTTCAAAAGCAGTGTTAGAAAAGCAGAAGTAACCTTGTTCAACCTCCTTTTTCAGATACAGATTTAAAAAAAAAAATGTTTGCATTATTTGAAAGTGCAGTAATCCGCTTTTGAATACAGCGACTAAATTATCAACAGTTTTGTTCTCACTTTTCATCTAAAGCTTGTGTCTTATTTGGCTGAAGCAGCTGTGAAACTGATATTTAAAATGTTTCCATACCAGTAAAGGCTCATACTGTGCTGTGTGTGTGAGCAGGGCTGAAGAGACATGCTGCGCAGGTTATGTTTTCATATTTTTCTGTGTGCAGATGTGCTCACACTGATTAGATCAGAACAATATATGTAAGCTACAAATGAGATACATTTTCAGCGTAAAATCATTAATATTCATTATATTTCTCTTTAATAATAATACGTTCCATTTGTGAATTCAAAACACAGTTTTGCATTCGATTTGGCTTTTTTAATTTAGAATTAAATTTGTGTGCACATTTTGTTAGCTATTCGGATATATTAAAGAAGAATACTTTCTTAGAATCTCAGAGATGTGTTTCTTAAGCGCTGTCAAAATGATCAATCGTGCAAATTTCCCCAAGTTCATCATCTGCTCATCCTTCCCTTGAATGCCTTCTCTAAGATGCTCTCTGTGAAAGTGTGAGAGAGAATGGAAAAAACGAGACACTTCATCATATGCCAATCTGGCACTTTGGAAATTTTATGTAAATCACTGGGCACCTCCCACAGCTGTTGTATTTCCCCCATGCATCCTTTCTGCATTCGGGACAAGGATTGAGAAGAGAGTTCATGGTCTGTTGTGAATGAGACGATGTGGTCAGTTAGGTGAACTCCCATTGTACTTCTTTCCTGCTAGTCTTACTCTCTGGTGAAACCCCGGGTGTCTACTGTAAAAACAACTCTGCTGTCGTGAGAGGGAGGGAAAGCTAAGGGGGAACCAGGTTGTACACAAAGCTCAGTGCTTTCCCATATCAGTGTACACCAACAAAAGTACTTAGATGAGTGAATGCATGCATTACTCATTTGTCAACATGCAAATTTCAGCATCTGGCATGCACTGCAGTTGAAATTGTGTCTTAGGAAACTATTAAAGTTTCCATTGCCATTGATTAAAAATCCTCTTGTATCCTTTAGGATATTTTGAATGCATCATTTGAAGTTACAACAGACTTCAAAAGATTATAATGTCCAGATGAGGAACTGATTTCTAAACTACCATTCAGTGTTAACTCAATTAAAAGCAATAATCTTCAATGAACAAATTTCAGAATCCACATCTGGGGAATGTAAGCTCATTACAAAGCATCTAAATACACATGAAAGGCTTGTTTCAAATCAAATTTACCAAATGTGAATCAATCAAATCCTACTCAATTGGTTTAAAGTCCCTAAACTAATTTTAGAGGAAAAACAAGTAGTGAGATAAACACCATTCAGCTTTTGCCAATCTGGCGCTTAAAAGAACGTTTTAACAGTACAAAGATCCTGATAATATATAGCCTACTCTTAAAAATAATGGTTCTTCGTGGCACAAACTTCTTCACATCAGGAATTATTTCCACTATAAATGTTTTTTGTGCTGTCTGTATGACTGTTTGGAGAACGACACTTGACGATAGATATATTCCTCAGAATAGCGTATTGGTTAATGGATTCTGTAAAACCAAGTAATTTAAGCAAAACTGCTAGGACTATATAGGGTACCTAAGAACAAAACAAAAGTTTGAAAATCCCGGCATTTTTAAAAAACACGAACTGCAAAAGTCAGTGAGAGGGCATTTAAATCGGCGCTTGCGAACAGAAGTCGCGTTCGACTGCGCTGGTAACCATAGCAACAGCAGAACTCTGGAGCGTTCTATTTGGATTCGTAATCGTTTGGAATGTCGAAAAAACAAGTAGGCTACTTTTATTATTCTATTATACATTTATGTCTCGGGAATGTCACAAAAAACGTTGAAAAGTAGACAATATGAGAAGGCTGACATTTAACTAAGTATAAGGGGTTTGAGACGAAAGTCAACAGACTGCGCAGCGAAAATTACTCACAGGAAGTCCTTCAATCCCCGAAAGTCAGTGAATAATTCGTACGCTGTTTAAAGTACACAGACGTTGTCTGCATAACCATGAATATTAAAAAAAAAAACCTCTGTGGAATTTTAAAAAGTTATCAGGTGGCTTTTTATTTTTTAAATGTACAGTTTTTTTGACATGAAGAACAACAAAATGTACTGACAAATTCCCCTTTGAAATTACTGTTGAAATCTTTATCATCTGCCTACAAATGAGAGTTATGAGGACGCAGCTGTTTTACCCCTTTCTGTTCTCAGAAACATGTAAGTTCAGCGTAGAAAAATGATGTCATCTCAGCATACAACTTTCGCCTTTTCTGCACAAAAGTCTATTTCTGACTTAGGAGTTTCCTCAAATCGTGTGCATATATATTATAGGCCTGCCTGCAGTGCGTTATATCCCCGTTATATCCGCGCACGAAGGGACGGCCCCGGCAGAGGGGGATTTCTGAACTGAATGCTGGTTAGTGAAGTCAGCAGCGTTGATGTGAATGGGGCAGCAGTGGCATTTCCAAGCCATTCGGTATGTTAATGCACAACGTGAAAAGGCGGCCGGCGCAAGGAAAAGGGAAATGACAAGCAGATGAATGAACCACGCGATGATGAACATGAACTGTTTTTGCATTCGCAACGGAGTCGTAGTTTCATTTTGTCGACCGAGCTCATTTTTTCATGCCTTTCTTTCTTTTTTTCCCCCTGGACGCAGAGAAACAGATTGTCCGCTATCAGCGGTGATGGTGCGCGGAGGAAGAATGCGAGTACGCAGCGAAGTCAAACAAAAGGTGCGTCCTATATCTATTTTGTTATATTGTGCCATAAGCTGCAGATTGTGTATCCTTCAGATGCATTGTTTAGCATTTGGTTCATTTTTTTTTCGAGTAGCATATGGCCAAACTATAGCTTCAATGCCACAAATATGATACGTATGTGATGTTTAAATTTAAAAGAATACTTGTTTTTGCTGCTTCCTTCATTTATGTTGCTTTGTATGTAAAACCTCGAACTTGCAATGCCGCATGCATGAGACACACACACACACAGCATGCTGTAGCTACAGTGTGTGTGTGTGTGGTATCTGACAAATGCATTTTATAGAGAAAGAGAGACTGTGAAAAAAGTGGTTTAATGACTTGTCATAAGTTGCACAGACGATTTATTTCTTTATTTTTGTTATTTAGTGTAAGGACCATTTGGTTCAGGGTGATGTATTCTTTTTTTCCTCTTCTTGAAGTGAGGTAGGAGGGGAGGGTTTGTGAACTGAAGAAAAGGAAATTCTTGTGTGTGTTTTGGAATGCTGTTGCCCCGGGGGGACTGAAAGAATTGAGTTGGGGAATAAGAGAGGGGCGAGTTTAGAGAGGGGAAACAAGGGGGGACACATTTCCCCTTTCCTCTTTCCCCCATCCCCAAATGACAAGGATAACACCACTGCCTAGGAAGATGAAATGCAGTGGCCGGACGCCTGCAAGTGGACTGAACGGACACATTATGTACATGGATTCAGCGAACCCGTTCACCCCTCGTCGCCCCCGTTACGCACCCCCAAACCAAAGGGATTGGGAGCAAAATCTCTGTCTTCTTTATTAATTACTAAATGAGTGCTAACAGTACTACTAAAACAAATGAGTATACAATTAAAATGCTTTGTGCATCTGTAACTAATTTTAATTAGTCTTATTTGATTTGATGCCCAATTTTTTTTAATCTCTCTCAGCCAAATGAAGTCATGCACCCACAAATCATTAGCCTAATAATCCTAAAATACCTGTTTAGTGTGAATCTGTACTTTTTTGTTTCAAATATTTTCCATCAGGGGGCACACATGAGACATACTGTGATATTAGTGTGCACAGGGTGATAAGAGGAATCCTTACGTGAAAGCAGTGAAGAAATCCAATCCTACTGGCTATATCCAAATTTGATGTTATAAAATATGGCTAGCAGCTTATCTGTAACACAAGCTGCATTTTTAGCACCTGATCTGGTCGTGTTCACATATTGTTTGTTTATTTGTTTTATAATCTGCTCTTGAGCTTACTTTGCGTACTTAAAGACTAAAAGGCTCCGCGCCTGGTGCGTCGTATTTGCCATACAAGAGAAATTGGATTATTTCTCAGTAAACCTATGTCAAAATGTAATTTAACATTTTTTTGCAAATGGTGCGTCTGATCAGTTACAAAGTAGTGCATTAACAGAGTCTTCTTTGTGCTGTCAGACATGTCAGAGAATTTTCTTTTCGCCCTCAAAAGTGCTGTTAATGGATCCAGCACCTCAATTGGCATAATGATAAGGATGTGAATGATTCATACCACTGTATATTTCAGTTAAGTACCTCAAAGTGCCTTAAAAGGGCTTCCCTTTTATAGCAACGTCTGTATAATTGCCACATTTTCGTGTTCAATTACACAATAGTATTTTAAATCTTTTATCCATAGTGTACTGTTACAGGGGTTATAATTAATACAAAATGCATGATTATTAAATGGAAGAAATGACGTGATTATTTGTGTGATTCGAGATTGTTTTGCAAGTTGAAGCGCTCATCTCTGGAGATTATTTGAGTTGTGATGAAGAATGGCTGTTGGTGATCGCCCACACGCGAATGTGAAATATTCTAATGAGCAATCTGTCTCACTTGAGTGTCATCTAGCTGGTCCGTTTCAACAAAATGTTCCTTCACAGTCCTGAAGGGTTTAATTTGAATTGGACATGTTATACAACATAATATTGGTCCATGATGGCTGGAATGCTTTTCAAAGTGATATATACACTTAGAATTATGATGTAGCATTATAACACGCTTCCCTCTCATTCTCATTCTCCTGTAGATGATGATTCCTGAAAAAGGACAGGACAGACTCACTAAAACTGATTCACGCAGTCATCCTGCACCGGTAGGTTCAACATTTTCTCTTTAGCGTCTTTCCCAAGGGCGAGCGAGCTGCAGTGGGCATTTTCAGAAGTCGACAGACTCTAATGGTGTGCTTTTGAAAGTTTAGGTGATGATTGGCAGGTGCCAGACTTGATCTAGGGTCTGTGCGAAGAGAGTGAGATCAGTGCGAGGCGGGAGGCGGCGCTGAAAAGAAATGTGGTCAATTGTTTCAGAGCTGTGCACAAAGAAAAAGTTTGAAAGAAAGGGATGCAGTGTATCCTCTAAAAAAGAGTCAGTATTTTACACGCAGCCGGCACCAACGTATAGAGGATAATAGCCCACACATTATCCTGAGTGCCGTGGTTCTTTAGATCTGAGGAGATGACATCATAAAATGCTCCCTCGATGTGGGCTCAGCTCGTGGGTAGAAGAGGTGTATGTGTGCAGAGGAGTAGAGAAAGTGAAAGAGAGAGACAGAACGATCATCTCTCCCTTTCTGTAAAGCCCGTAGGCTCCGAGCCCAGCGTTTTCACACCCACTCTCTGGTTTGTGTGGGTGTTTTGAGTGGGCAGCAAACTTGTGACTCATCCTTGTTCAGACCCACACAGGGGCAACTCCTCTCCTCTCTCCTCTCTCCTCCTCTCTCCTCTTTTCCTCTCTCTTCTCTCCTCTCCTGTCCTGTCTTCCTTCCACCTCTCCTTCACCTCTCATGTGTTGTAAGACTGACTTCGGATGTTAATAATGTGCAGCTGAATAATCGATTCACTTATTTATTTTCATCTAACCGATGACACATCATCCCCTCTACTCAACCTGTGACTAGTATCTTTTTTTTTTGTGTGTTCTTTCAAGAGAGTAGTATTACACATGAATGATGCAGTGCCGTGAGTCATATGTCAAAGATTATTGTATTCACTCTCTTTTAGTCCTTATTTATACATCGCTGTTCAGACAGAAGACTTTTGTTTCCCTGACAAGACTGTGAAGTCCCTACGTTTCCTTCATAAAGTGCTCGCGGTCAGCATCACTACGTTAATCAACTAAATATCAACTCAAAACTTCTTTTGTCAACTTCTTCGCTAAGGCTTAAGTAGCCTTCAGCAACACCAAACGAGAAATGTGTTGCTTTTGACTCATCGCTGTTGAAGAAATCGACATCTGGTGTTTTCCTAGGCTATTTGTGCTATTGTTTCTTCCACAGAAATGAACACAGCCTGCAAGTAATATATTAGATATTAGAGTGTTTTTTTTGTTTGTTTGTTTTTTAACTTGAAGTGAAACGAACTAAAAGAAATTACAAAGTCAATCAACATTAATTATTAATGACCTGATATGTTATATTATATTAACAAAAATATCAGTGCTGTCAGCACCCTTTAAATTATGTATGCATGCTAATTTTATTACATTTAATAACACAAATTTACAAAATATCTTTATTGAACATGATTTTTACCTAATATCCTAATGATTTTTGGCATAAAAGAAAACTTGATCATTTTGACCCATACAATGTGTTTTTGGCTACTGCTACAAATATACTTACGCTACTTAAGATTGGTTTTGTGGTCCAGGGTCATATTTATTATCCATATATATATATATATATATACATACATATGTGTTCTCATTCTGTAGGCCATTTGATTGGCCAAAATTTGTGTAATGCAAGATGAGTCAACAATATTTTGATATTCTTAGAGAGAAACAGTAAATGGTATATGCATATTCATCTGCTAAAGGTTAATTCTGTGAACCATTAGGAGTACACTAACATATAAATTGCTTTAATGCTTACAGACGTGGACTAAAAGCCTCAAAACTCCTATCTATGCGTATCCCTGGTTGGTAATCTTTCATCCAAAAGTTAAAATTAATTTATCAGAAATTATATTTGAGCGTACCATGGGGATAAAATAGCTCTACTCCTCTGCAACAAGTCAAGACTATCTTCCAAAACCTTGACTATAGACAGTGAGTTTTGAGACATTTACAGTTAATCTAACGTATGCTTACGTATGCGACAGCAGACATAACATCGACGGAGACTCGCTGTGGATCAGAGTCCGTTTTTTTTTTTTTTTTTTTTTTTTTTTTTTAAAACCCTGAATCACACGCGAGGGCAAAGGCGGACAATACAGCAGCACCAGGAAGTCTGCAGGGGATGNCTAACGTATGCTTACGTATGCGACAGCAGACATAACATCGACGGAGACTCGCTGTGGATCAGAGTCCGTTTTTTTTTTTTTTTTTTTTTTTTTTTTTTTAAAACCCTGAATCACACGCGAGGGCAAAGGCGGACAATACAGCAGCACCAGGAAGTCTGCAGGGGATGTGTGACGGCGGACTGTGCGCCCCTCTTAAATTAAAGACAAAGGGACACAGACTAGGACTGTGCTAGACACCCCTAGCGTCCCCCAGGCTCCTATCAGCTCCGTCGGCAGATGAGCCAGATAAAGACGTGTGTGCTCTGGAGGAAATGAACCCTTGTGACCCGTAGCCCTGTAAACAGCTGGAGAAGAGCCCCCGACTCTCTCTTCCCTCCCGCACTCACTCACTCCCCATTGGCTCTCATTCTGCTCGATCTTCCAGTCCAAGGTTACTCTCTTTCCCCCAATCTCTTTATCTCTCTCTCGGAGTCTCCCTTTCTCCGTCACCCCCGCCGTCGTCCAGCACGATCCCGGGCCAGAGTAATCAGTCCCGCCTTTGATTACGCCACTCTGCCTTAGCGAGGAATGCATTGAGGGGAACTTTATCAGCATTGTATAACATCAGCACTTTCTCTCCGGCCCTGAGATAATTGAAGGTGGTACTCCAGGAAGCCCTGAAAGAGCCCTTGTCTGGGCCAGGGGAGGCCGGGCGCAGAGGGTGGGCGCAGGAGGGTGGGGGGCTGGGCGTGAGAGCAGGAAACCCTTCTTGGCGTGGAATGGAATGTTTCAAAAGAACGTGTTTGGAACTTCCAGGACGAGGGCGTCTGCCGCTGCGCCGCTGGTCACTCTCGTTCGCTCGAGCGCTGGCTCTGGAGAGGGGGGCGGAAAAGGGAAGCAGTGGCTCTCCTCTCCTTTCGTACTCTCTCTCTCTCTCACTGGCGGACCAGCCCACTCACAGGATATACGCAAGGGGGAAGCGTGGACCAGAGCGGATGGGGTCACCGTGGCGCAAGGCGGGGGTCCCGCATCCTGAGTTTATAGGGACAACCAGAGGCGGCAGGCTGGGGGGACGAGGGTCCTGGGTGTGTGTCAGTGTAAGCGTGAGCAGGGAGTGTGTGGGCAGCTGAGGAGGAGAGAAAAGACGTGGGTGTTGAGGGGGCGAGGACAGAAGAATGCTTGAGAGCGAGAGCGAGAGAGAGTGAGGGAAAGCAACAATCTCCGCTGCTTTTCATCTGACACCTTTTAAAGGGCCAGCCAAGGGGTGGAGAAGGAGCCGATCAGGCTCCTTTTACCGTATCTCACGGTTTCCCACCCAGCATCCACCCAAACCCCTGCAAATGGGACAGGAAAGGCATAACATCGTACTTATTAGCAGTTTGATTTATCGCTCGCAAGAGGAAACGCTTCGTTATTGTTCTTTAGAATCAGGCTTGTTTGTTTTATCTTTATGTTCGTTTATTAAAACAAGTACACTGAAACAGCGTTTAGCAATTTCTCTAACAGAAATTTGTTTTTGCAACAAATGAAGAAATATCCCTAATATACAGACTACTGTTCAAAAGCCTGCAGTCAGTAAGATTATTTTTTTAAGAAATTGATACTTTTATTTAGCAAGAACGCATTAATTAGTCAAACACGAAAAGACTTTACATTGTTAAAAATATACTCTTTTAAACTTCTAATCCATCAAACAATCCTAGAATAAAACATATTGCGACTTCTACAAAAATTTTAAGCAGCACTGTTTTCAATATTGATAATAATAAAGGTTTACAACAAGGTTTCATTAGTTAATGTTAGTTAACGTATTAACTAACATGAACAAACAATAAACAATACATTCATTACAGTATTTATTAATCCTTGTTAATGTTAGTTAATGAAAATCCAGTTGTTCATTGTTAGTTCAAGTTCATTCACAGTGCATTAACTAATGTTAAAAAACAACTTTTGATTTTAATAATGCATTAGTAAATTAAATTAAATATTAACTAAGATTAAAGGAGAAGTTCACTTCCAGAACAAAAAATTATAGATAATTTACTCACCCCCTTGTCATCCAAGATGTTCGTGTCTTTCTTTATTTAGTCAATAAGAAGTTATGTTTCTGGAGGAAAAAATTTCAGGAATGTTCTCCATATAGTGGCCTTCCATGGTGTCCCCAAATTTGAACTTCCAAAATACAGTTTAAATGCAGCTTCAAATGGCTCCTAAACGAGGAAGAATGGTCTTGTCTAGCAAAACGATAGGTCATTTTCGAAAAACAAATTGACAATTGATATACTTTTTAACCTCAAACGCTCGTCTTGTCTAACTCTGTCTGAACTCTGTTTCTTTCTGGTTCAATCGGTCAATACAGTTAGGCTATGTCGAAAAACTCCCATCTTGTTTTCTTACCCAACTTTAAAATTGTCCTACATCGCTGCAGAAGTACCGACCCAGTGTTTACAACATGAATATGCAAACAAGATCAAACGTCCTTTACAAAAAAAGGTAAAACAGCGATGTAGGACGATTTTGAAGAAAACGAGATGAGAGCTTTTTGACATAACTAACTGTATTGACCCGGATTACACAGACTACGCATGCGCATCGCAGAGACGAGACAAGATGAGCATTTGAGGTTAAAAAGTACATAAATTGGCAATTTGTTTTGAAAATGACTGATCGTTTCAATAAGACCCTTCTTCCTCCTATCCCTGGGATAGTTAAGAGCCAATTGAAGCTGCATTTAAACTGCATGTTGGAAATTTAAACTTGGGGGCATCATTGAAATGCACTATATGTAAAAAAAATTCTGGAATGTTTTTCTGGTGATTAAATTACCTGTAAATTTTTGTTCTGGAAGTGAACTTCTCCTTTAATCAATGCTATAGAATTACTGGTAACACTTTACAATAATAACAACATTAGTTAACTACATTAGTTAACATGCACTAAGAATGAACAATAATTCTACGGCATTTATTAATCTTAGTTAATGTTAATTTCAGCATTTACTAATGCATTATTAAAATCACAAATTGTGTTTGTGTCACGTTACGTGTGAGGAAGGGGCAAACAAAGACGAAGGTAAAAGATAAAGTCTTTATTATAATCCACAGGTAACTCCGAAAACAGGTAAATCCACAACAGGAGCGTAGAAACATTCATGTACACATTGACGAGACCGGACGACAAACACTGAACTGAAAGCAACTTATAAAGGGGTGCTAATGATACTAGGACAGGTGTGGGTGATTAACTAATAATGAACTAACAAGGACAAGAAAAACCATATATGGGCACAGAAGGGAGAAACCAACATAAACAGTCCACAGGGGTGTGACATTACTCCCCCCTCCCAGAAGGCGTGACCTTGCACCGTAGAAAAAAACAAAAAACAAAGGAGTGGACGTGGAATGGCAACAAAGTCAGTGAAGGAGGAGGCTTTGGCGGAGGACGGACTCCCGGGAGGAGGACAACAAACAAAGTCCAGGGTGGCTCAGATGGAGGGAGGAACCATGGAGGAGACAGAAGGGTCTAGGGCGGATCCAACAGAGGGAGGAGCCATGGAGGAGACAGAAGGGTCCAGGGTGGATCAGACGGAGAGAGGAGCCAGGGAGGAGACAGAATGGACCAGAGCCCAAGGCTCTGGCGACTGAGGCGGAGCCGGAGATCCGGAGGTCCACAGCGGAGCAGGAGCGACAGAGGACTGAGGCGAGCTGGAGGGAGGCATGAGCCCAACGGAGCCGGTGGGATGGAGCGACAAGGCGCAGCTGGAGTAGTGGAGTCCTGAGGCGATGGCGGGACGACGACCGACCAAGGCGGAGCCGGAGGGACGAGGGAGCCCAGTGGAGCTAGTGGGCCGACGGGCGACTATGGAGACAGGGAGCTGAGAGCCAGGGTAGAGCCGCTGGGTCAGAGGGCCGAGGCGGAGTCCAGGACTCAGAGGCTGGAGGCGGAGACGAGGGATCCTCCAGCCATGATGCCGATGGAGACTGGCAGATCCGCGGCGAGCCCACCGTACAGATGGTGGGCTGAGGGTGAACAGCAAGCCTGTCAGGAGACAGCGGTGGTGGGACTGAGGCACCAGGGACGATAGGAGGAGATAACAGAGGGAGGGTGGGTGGGAAATCCAGGCAAGCAGATAGTTCATAGGATGGTGGAAGAGAGGGCATGTCTTCAAATACATTCCCATAAAAATCGATCAAGTCCCGTTCCACATAATTATCCTCAGCGAAATCAATTAAATCCTGTTCAATATCTAAATGTCCCAGATCCAGACTTCGCTCACCATCAACGGCGGTGCAGTGGGCGGTGCTTTCTACAGCACCCTCACGCTCCACTGAACCATCCGCCGTCGCGTTCCACGTGGCTGGCTCTTACACCTGGTCGGACAGGCTTGGCTCAGGCTCTGTAGCAATCTTCTGCGCTGTCGCTCCCCTTAGCGATGGCTCTGTCACTCTCGGTTCTGGCTCTCCGTCCGTGGTGGGCTCGGGCTCTGGCTTTGCGAGTCGGGGTGTGGGTTGGCTGGGCTCTGGGTGCTGATCGGCCGGCGGGATGGTTCTGGATTGGGGCAGGACACTCTCCAGACACCGGAGGATCCCTTCCCTCCAACTCAGTCCTGTGGTGTCTGGGACGTCCACAGGGCGGTTGTAATTGGCCCCAATCCAGAACATAGAGTTGATGGTGGCGTCGTCCAGCCCTGACATCATTGCCAGCCCGCAGAACTCCCGGGCATACTCCACAAATGGGAGATCTCTGCGAGCTAGGGCGGAGAAGCGAGCAGCAACTTCTATCCTTTTTTTTTTTTTCTTTAAATGGTCCGGTCTTCTGTCACGTTACATATGAGAAAGGGGCAAACGAAGACGAAGGTAAAAGATAAAGTCTTTATTAAAATCCACAGGTAACTCCGAAAACAGGTAAATCCACAACAAGAGGGTAGAAACATTCATGTCCACATTGACAAGACCGGATGACAAACACTGAACTGAAAACAACTTATAAAGGGGTGCTAACGTTACAAGGACAGGTGTGGGTGATTAACTAATAATGGCTTAACAAGGACAGGAACAGGAAAAACCATATATGGGCACAGAAGGGAGAAACCAACATAAACAGTCCACAGGGGTGTGACAGTTTGTTAACATTAGTTAATGCACTGTGAACTAACATAAACAAACAATGAACGACTGTATTTTTACCACTGATTTAACAAAGATCAATAAATAGTGAGTGTATTAGCATTAAATACTTCTTTAAAAAATACTTAAAATAATGATTACTTTCAGTTCAGTAAGTGAATCAAGTGTTGATTCAGTTGATTTATCAAGATTCTTCTTTTTTTCAACTATTTATTAAAAGAACCATTTTAAAAGAGTCATTCGTTCAGGAATCAGACTACACTGGTCACGTTTTTGATTTCATTGGACTACATATGCTACGTTATCTTTGTAAAGACATTTCTTCCCTTTATTTTGCAGTACACTCTCTTTTCATTGCATCACATTTAGTACCAGTTTCACAATTCAGTCCAAGTACAGAAGTTTACGAGCACTTCCACTGCATACTTAAATAAATCAGTCACATGATAGATTTCCTCAACCATCGTGTTTCATATTAGCCGCTCGGTCAGACCGAAGTGAAAAATGAAGATTGCCTTCGTGTATGCAGAAGAGCCCCATTGTTCGGTGAGGCATCTCCAGCAGTCACAAAGTGTCAGACAATTATAATCACAGTTGTAAGGCTAATCATTAATAGACTGTTCGTTTCCTCAATAGGAATGTTTCACATTCCTGGATCGGGGTCAGATTCGCCTCCACTCACCGGCTCAATCCCTCATTGTCTTGTCAGCTACAGTATGTCAAACAGATGGTTGGCATGGTTACAAGGTATCTGGGTGCACGGTCTTGTGCCTTTTTAAAAGCTGCGTCTGCATGCTGGTGAAGTGACGGAAGAAGAGCGTGTGAATGCATGTAGCAGAATATAACACAAGCACGCAGGGCTATCTGCAGTCGATAAGACGCATGAAGTCATGCCTCCGCGGCATGACAATGACATCACAGCTGCGTCCCTGCCTCTTTTTTTCCCCTGCCCGCCAGCAGCCGCCTAATATAGACATCCAGTGCCTGGGGCCAGACTGGCAGAGACCGGCGTGGCAGGACCCGGCAGGCATGCACACCAGCCATGAAACTGCGCTCTGGGAGGTGGAAGCGTGAGGTGGCAGCACGTCACCCTGACGTCTCTCAACCAAATTCCAGTGTGGCTCAAGCGAGCCGAGCACACTCATGTGATTTTGGCTCATTCACACACAATTTGCGGCCTCTGTCACTATGATATACACAGTGTGCCTTGGGATTGATATGGTCACCTGATGTTGGCAGCTGCTCTACCCGTTGTGCAAACCACTCTGGATGAGTCTGATTACAGCATGGGTCACTTTTAACCTGCTGAGATGGAGCTGCTTGTTTTGCAGGTGATACTTCATGCTTATTTGTGCATAGAAAACGATGAAAACTCTGAAAGCTTGGCAGTGTTTCTTCAAGTTTTATCTAGTTTAATGCTATTTGAAGTGGGAATTGTTGGAGCAATTAGTTACAAAATTGATTTGAGCCATTGGGCTCATGAATAACGCCGGTCTTGCATTCCGTCTAAATCTGTCTTGACCCCAGGTCGTAGTTTATCAGGTTCCAGTGAGGTTGCAGAGGACGGTTATGGCAGGCTGGACGAGTCTTTCATCTTTACATTTATGGTGGTGTTGGCCGCTATAGCTCACACCTTTTAGACCATAGCAATGTGAAGAATTTAGGGCTATTTCTGTGTTCCGGTATGGTTGTTGTCATCATTATGTGCTTATAGATAGAAGTCCCCTGTCTCAAATGTATCTGGGCTTCAAAAAAAAGAAAAGAAATGTAATCCTTAATTTCTACAACAGGGTAAAGAAACAGAAAAAGAATTCATCTTAAAGTGACTGGGTTTTCAAAGTTTCAAAGTACAAAAATTGTTCAAGAAATGTTAATCTGCAATATTTTAATATAACAATCATACATCAGGTTTAATGAAATATATACACTACCAGTCAAAAGTTTTTGGACAGGTAGTTTTTAATAATGTGTTTTATAGAAGTCTCCACTGCTCACTAAGCCTGCATTTATTTGATACAAAGTACTGTAAAAGCAGTAAAATTTTAAACTATTTTTCTATTTGAATATATTTTAAAATGTAATTTATTCCTGTGATTTCAAAGCTGAATTTTTAGCATCATTCTAATATTCTGATTCATTTATTATCATGTTGAAAACAGCTGAGTAGAATTTTTTTTAGGATTCTTTGATGAATAGAAAGTTCAAAAAAACAGTATTTTTCTGTAATAGAAATCTTTTGTAACATTAAAAATGTCTTTCTCACCACTTTTGCTCAATTTAAAGCATCCTTGCTAAATAAAAGTATTAATTTCAATAATTTCTTTTTTACTGACTCCAAGCTTTTGAATGCTATAGTGTATAATGTTACAAAAGCTTTTTATTTCAGATAAATTCTGATCTTTGGATCTTTCTATTCATCAAAGAATCCTGAAAAAATGTACTGAAATGTTTTAAATATTGATAATAATACTAATAAAAAATGTTTCTTGAACAGCAAATCAGTATATTAGAATGATTTCAGAAGGATCATGTGACACTGAAGACTGGAGCAATAATGCTGTAAATGTAGCTTTGATCACTGGAATGAATTACATTTTAAAATATATTCAAATAGGAAAAAAGTTATTTTAAACAGTAAAAATATTTCAAAATACTATTGCTTTCGCTGTATTTTGGATCAAATAAATGCAGGCTTGGTGAGCAGAAAAGACTTCTTAAAAAAAAAACATTACAAATCTTACTGTCCAAAAACTTTTGACTGGTAGTGTAAATGAATATAATGTAAATTTAAATATATTTTTGTTCCATTCTTTGTACATAGAGCATGTTTTTCCCTTTTTCCCAAGTTGTTCGGTTGATTTAATATCTAAGGTAGCATTTAAAATAATTTCCTTAAGTAGGAACACCATTTCAAATTCCTCTCCCAAATGAAAGGACTGGGAAGCACATGGTTGAAACAACAATCGCCCCTGCTTGCCCTGTGGTTACATTGTAATGTTCCTGACTCATAAGCTCTCAACCCACTGACAACAAAATGAACGAGAGCAAGTTAAATTGTTCCCCCCCAAAAAAAAGCAAAAACGGCAAAGCGGCATGTTGACGCGTTACGATGTGTGATTCATCGTCACCTCCTCCCTTCTATTGGAACACACGCTGTCTGTACTGTGGTCAAGCTCAGTTTCACCATGCAGACTGACACAGCAGGAGCTTGAACACTTTCTGAATGTTGTGTACAGATTGCTGTAAAGAGATGGCGAGCGTAGGAGGGAGATACGTAGACTAAAAGCAATGGATGTATACAACTTTACCGACCTACATAATGTCTTAAATCACAGATCTTTGTAAGAAATTCAGGTAAAAACTATATCCTAAATATAAATACCACAAAGCGGGGCTTAAAAAATCTGAAACTAATAATGATTTTATTTCTATTTTACTTAATTATTCCTCAGTTTTTGTTTTCGATCTGACCCTTTGTTTGCTTGTTTTATTAGTGACTTAGTGAATTTTTTTAATGTAATTCTAAGTTTTATATTTGAAATATTTCGTCACAAACGTTCTGTATTTTACAGTATTCTAAATCCTAAAACTTGCTGTTTGTATCCAGGTTCATATTAGATTTTTAATCCCAAATTTCAAGACTATAAGACCTAACCTACCACTAAGAATATTTTGACAAAACCTATCTGCAACATAGCTTAGAAGCCAAAATGTTTGGAAAATATCAAACCACAGCATGTAATCCATACGTTTAATCTTTCTCATGACTAAGTCCTTTTTCTCTGAGTCACATTGGAGACCTGTAGTCCCCCTTTCGCTTCTCACGACTGAGCCTCATTTGAGCATCCTGTAAAATCAAGAGCCGGTGGGTCGTCAGAGGGGCGACAGCACTGGCCGACCGTCCGCTGTTTGTGTATTGTAAATGGGCAGTAGGGAAGCACAGAGCTGCGCTGTGTTACTCAGGCAGCGGGGGTAAAATACAGGGCTTGTGCGAGCTTCCACGCGGCGCGGTTCACGGCACACGGAGATGACTCACTATTCTTTCGGTGACTAACAACTAAAATATGGCAGTTTAAAAGAAGTTTCAGTGGTGCTCCAGTTCCATAGGGTTATGGAGAGAGAGAGAGAGATGGGCAGGTAGAGTTGTCATTTCTTCCACCCCTCCGCATATCACTTTCTTTCAGTCTTTCTTTTATTTCACTGGAAAGGTGACGCTTTGAAATATTAAACAACCGAGTGTCCCTCTGCGGTGTCGGGTTTCCCAGAGCTGATGAAAATTCAGGTACTTTCTCCAAGATGGAGAATTAGGGGTTTATGAAGAAGATGAGCCGGGATGAGTCAAAGTAACAATTCTGATATGCTCAAACTGTCATTACATTTTTACCACGTTTTCATAAATTCTCACGAAAATGATGCCACTTGATATGAATTTGAACTCAAATGACCCAATGTTAGTTTACAAGACATTTAAGCTTTTAAAAAACATTTTTTTTTTAGTGAGAAAAAAGTTAGTTTTCCTACTAAACTGGCTGTATTGATGGTATTGATTCTACTCTTGTACTTAACATCAGTTTGTTGAGACTATCAAGAGGTTTGTTTTATGTCGTCACGAACGGCATGTGCGTGTTTGACAATGGTGGACCTGTTTAGAAAAGCGTTTAGACTGGTCGGTACGGTAGAACGGGAGCGAATTCTTCACTGAAAGACACTAACTAACGTTCCTCGGTCACATAAGTAGGGGAGTTTCCTGCTCCTAAAGATCCGAGGCACAGCCTAGGCGTTTTTCACCACGACTGCCGGCTTTTCTCTCTCTCCCTTCCTCCCTTTCCCTCTCCCCCTTCTTTTTTTCTGAATGGGTGTCCTCTCTCTAACCTCTCAATTCACAGCAGCATTGAAACAGGACACTACCCTGAACACTGATAGGCTGCGGGCAAATCGCTCAGCCCCTCAATCTGACACTATAAGTACTCTGGCAGTTCGTCTCCAGTGTATGACTGACTGTTTAGAGGGAGAGAAAGAAAGCGAGAGAGAAAGTGGGAGGGGGCGGTAGAGAGTTTAAATTCACTGACAGTGATAACAATGATATTATTCGTTCTCCGCTGAAACGGGGAAGCACTTTCAGAGACTACGGCACGCTTCCTCTGTCTCTATCGCTTTAAGAGTGTTACTGATTAGTCGCTAAAGAATGCGAGTGGAAAGAGAGAGAGAGAGAGAGAGAGAGAGAAAAAAGGGACAGAGGCAGAAGGGAGAGACAGACTGAGAGCGCTGAAGCCTGGAACTCGTATGGAGAAGACTGATAATACCGAGCTGAGTAGAGTTTTGTTTTATTTTCCAGCAGTACGGAGACGTTAATGGAACTCTCGCTCTCGTTCTCTGTGCTTGCGGCTCCTGAATAGGCTGGACGAAGGGGGAAGTCGGGGACCCCGCACATGCAGGCAGCTCTCAGCCATCAGGAAATACTCTTTTCACCCAGACAGAGTAAGTCAATGAGAGGGGAAAAAAGACAGAGAGCTCTGGCTACTAATGGATATCATATGGTGTGCTTTAAAACTGAGAAATTGTTTGCAGGTTTTCGATAACTAGACTGAGAAATTCAGAGGCTGAAATTAAGGACTCTTACAATTAGTGTGTTTCAGAGTGTAATATACTATATATATATATATATATATATATATAAAGTGTGTCTATGTATGTGTGTGTGTGTGCATGTTAACTTTGTATGGACAGGACTGCCATTCATTCCATGTGCTTTCATTTTCATCTGTGTCACATGATGGAACTTAACTGAGGAAAATTGATGTTTTTAACCTAACCGAAACTAATTACCCGGCAGATATGGAAAATATCTCAGCTTTATCAGTGTCGCTAATGTGTTGAAACGCAGTTTTTGGCTAATCCTAGACCCAACATGTGGGTCCTTTTTGAGAAAGAATTGTCAATGTGCCTGTTGGAGGCTGAGAACATATTTTCGGGGTTTCCCCTGGGAGAGCGGTTGTTGCGTTCCACCAATGAGAGAGCGCTCTGTTGCGGCTATGGCTAGCGAGCACAGAAGGAGGAAGAATTTATAGAGAGTACCCTACACAATGCTGCTTCTTATGAATGGAGCGTGTGAGTATCACTTCTGATTGGCCGGCCGCTCTTGGGTAATCAGAGGACACATTCTCTGGTTTGCCGGCCGGCCCACTAGTGGCCAGCCGGTGGGTGGAATCACCGGTGTTTAGATTTACCTTCTATGTCTTCTCAACCAGCTGTTGCTGCAATATTGGGCAATAAAGACAGAGTGTTTGTTCGTGTGTAGATGTATTTGTAGCCATATTTGTGAGGCTGTGTGTGAGTACATAGAACAAAAAACTGCTCAGGGCTGCAGATGTTTATCTTAGTCGATAGCCAATCAGAATGTGAGAGACACACTAGATTCGGCCCTATGCCCAGCTGTTGTCCTTCAGGATCTACTGTATGTGAATGACCTTCAAAGGAGTTGAGTTGAATTACTGAGTCAGAACTTTCTGTCACTGAATACTAATGAACCAAATTAATATGTGATGTTTAATCATATAGATTTGTTCAAAATGAATTAAGGTGAACGAGTTTTTGGTCAGAAATTAATACTATTTTTCAGCAAAGATCTATTAAACTGATGAAAAAATAACAGTAAAGGTATTTATAATGTCACAAAAAATTTCTGTTTCAAATAAATGCTGTTCTTTTGACATTTCTAGCACAACTGTTTTCAACATAATAATTAGAAGTTTTCAGGATGTTCTTGCATATTTTTTGAAGGATCATGTGACACTGAAGACTGGAGTAATGGCTGCTGAAATTCAGCTTTGGAATCACATGAATAAATCACATTTTAAAATAAAACAGTTGTTATAAGCGATATAATAATATTTAGCAATATAGCTGTTTTTGCTGGTTTTGATCAAATGAATGCATCCTTGTTGATATATAATATTCAAGTGTAAATTATAAAATATAAAACAATTAAGCCAAAAGTTTACAGGTAGAAGAAATAAACATTTGAACATTTCATTTTAAAATCTCGATTTACATAGCATGCCACTAACTCTATCTCCCGGTCTATCTTGTGAGCTGCAGACACAGGAAGTGCAGTTAAAGTCCCTTAAACCGTCACCTCACACACTAACCTAATTATTTTATTGCCGACTATACACAGGCGCCTTCCGGAAACTACTGCAAACAATAGCTACCCTAAAATTAGGTTTCAAGGCTACCTGCCACCATGTAAGGCCCTGACAGGAAGTGAAGTCGAAGGATGTTGGGCGTTGGGTGTGGAGAGGGTGTGTGCGTGTGTGCATGCGAGACTGACGCCTCGTGCAGCCGAAGGAATGTGCCGGTCACACATTGACCCCCTGTGCTTGCAGAAGGGTGCGGCGGTAGAACCTACGCCCACCAACGTGCTCACGCATCCTCCGTGTCTTTGTGTTTCTAAAACGACACAAAATCTACCACTCCCTTCAGTCCAGCTCACAAAAGGCGCGTTCTCATGCCCACCCAAGGAAGTCTGGCTTATAGGGATTGTTCATCTAAAAATGAAAATTATGCCATCGTTTACTCACTCTTATGTCATTCCAAACCGGTATAACTTTCTGTTTTTTTTGTTTTGTTTTTGTTTTTCCGAAGAACACAAAAGATGTTTTGAAGAGTGTATGATGAAAGTCAAATTTTCAAAATGTGTTTAAAAAATGCATACAAGTTTGAAACGTAAATGACAGAATTTTCATTTTTGAGCGAACTGTCCCTTATTATTACTTTTTAAAATTCCTTGCGAGGTAGGAATTTTGTCATTATATTCACCAGCACGATCCTGGGTTTATCATATCACAGGGCTTCCGTTGTCTCTGCAATGTGCATGATAGCGTAGTGCCATGCCCACGAGGTATTTAGATGAGATGATAAAGTGTTAGTTTATCAAGAAGTCTTGCCGGCTTTTTCTTAAACAGCGTCTCAGAAGAAACCAAGGCTGAAGTCGAGCCTGAAATCAACGTGATGATGCTGCTCTGATTTCTAGGTCATGCTTTTTCAAACAGTTAGAGTTTCAGTGGCAGTTGTGAATCATCAGGTGGCTTTTTAGAGGAAGAATTGTCAGACTTACACTCCCTGTAGAGGGAGTGGTGGGAGTGACTAGTGTGGGGAGCCGCTGGCACGTTCCACCCGTGTACAGTGCTTTCGTATCCATGGGTGTGTACCGGCAACATTTATGTCACTGCGCACGACACAACCTTGACATACCTGCCGTAAATGTGCCACAGGGTCAGTTTTGTCCGCTTATGTAAGCGTTCTTATTCTACATACTATGTTTGCGCTTATCTGTTTAAGCAACGGCACAATTCTTTCTCAAATGCAAAATCTGGTCTTCATAAGGCAGACTTCCCGTAAGAGACTTGCTTTTGTTCCCAGCTCTGTCTCCATGCCTCCCTGCTCCTGATGTAATGAAAGTTGCAAAGAGACACGATAGAGGGAGGCAGACAGAGAGAAGGTGTGTGAGTGACGTACGTGCTCAGGTAACGGCACAACACGCACACCCAGCGCTTTGTGTAACTGTGCCCATATATGGGCAGTGTTTCCCCACCTGGGCAGAGTGCAGGCAGTGCATTGAATTCCAATAAGCGACGAGTGTAGTACGTGTGGCAACACGTCATGGAAAATGAGAATCAATGGCGATCACAACGTTTCCTCTCTCTCTTTCTTGTTCGGTGTTTCCAGTGTCCAATCAAAGTAAATTATGAAGCAGGTAGCAGATTGTCCACAGCTACACACAAACCATTGTCTTAGCAAGGTTGTGCACCATTAAGAATTCAATTGAAAATGCCAGTTAATATATATATATGTATAGCCAAGCAGCACCACAAAATATCCTCCAAACTGTTTATTTTCTTTAGAAAATTACATTAAAATCTATCTATTGTATAATTCATTTTACATTTCTACCTAAATTACCCATTATTTCACACAATGTTTGTTATTTACAGAAACATTAGATATTAACTAATAACTAATGTTGTAAATTAAAGAAAAAAATGCTTCAAATGTGGACTACTATGTTTAACTTAATTTTAATAGATCACTTTGAAACATGTCTTTTTCTAATTTACTTTTAATTCTGTTTACTCAATATATTATATTCTAAAATATATAAATATAATAGATACATTTTCAGATTTTTTTTTAACAGCATGGTGGACATTTTGTGTTGCTGCATTGCAATGTTAGATCACTCAAAAATGAAAATTAGCCCATTTTTTACTCACTCTCCAGCCATCCTAGGTGTATCTGACTTTCTTCTTTCAGATGAATGCAATCTGAGTTATATTAAAAATTATTCAGGCATTTCTAAACTCTATCATGGCAATGGGTGGGTGTTTCTCTTCATCAGTCTAACACAAGTCCAATAAAGTGCATCCATCCATAATAAAAAGTGCCTCACATGGCTCCGGGGGTCTCCTGTAGCAAACTGATGCGTTTTTGTAAGAAAAATATCCATATTTAAAATTTAAGAATCACCTCTCCTCCTCTCACAAGTTAGAAGTTCAAAACGAGGATTTGTAAAAGAAACATTTCGGAAGATTTCGATATAAACCAAGAGGAGACTGTTTTTCCTTTGTTAAAGTAAGGAAACTTTGCTTCCTTTGGTTCTGTAAACAAACGTTGGTTTTTGCGAGACTCAATGCCAACGTCCTACCCGCAGCTCATCCGCCCGGAGCTGCTTCCGTGTACGAGCAGTTGGCGCAAACTAGATAAAAGTGATTTTTTACATTTTAGATATGGATATTTTTCTTACAAAAACACATCGATTCGTTACTGGAGGCCTTTATTCACCCCCTGGAGCCATGTGAGGCACTTTTTATTATGGATGCATGCACTTTACTGGTCTTGTTTTGGACTGACAAAGAGAAACACCCGACACATTGCCATGATAGAGCTTGGAAATGCCTGGATAATTTTTAATATAACTCCGATTGGATTCATCTGATAGAAGGAAGTCATTTACACCTAGGATGCCTGGAGGATGAGTAAATAATGGGCTAATTTTCATTTTTGGGTGAAAAAACCCTTTAGCGTCTTGATGTGTTCGATGCTTTGGCGTTATTAAACTGTCTGTCTGATCCTATTCTGCAATAGCTTTATTTACAACTTCTAGAAAAATACGACCACTGACAGCATGAGTAAAGCAAAGCAGTCCAGCTTCATGCCCTGGAAGACCGGCATCCAAGCTCTTTATAGCCTCTGCGATCCGTGCTCTGTTGTGGAGGTGGTTCGCATATCAGCGGCTGGGTTAGTGCGCTCTCAAACAGAGCGAGTATTATAGCTATTTTAAGAGCGTTGTGTTGCCCTAATGGAGAAGAATTTATCGGCCCTCATTTAGGTGTAATGCTATACGCTTCACTGTGCTTGGAGAGCGGGCCCAAGCCCAGGGCAGCGCTGGGAGTTGTTCGCGTTGGGGAATAGAAGGCTTTTGCTCTCCAGGCCAGCGTGTGAGTGGGTGTGCTGTGGGCCAGACTCCCTTCATTCTCTCTCGATCTTTCTCTCCCTTCTCGCTCGAGCCTGCGCTTCTGCCAAGGCCTTGTAAAGGGACTGTAGGCTCTGTTGTGTGCCAGCTCTTTCCCATCAATACAGCCCTCTGGAAAGAGTCTCTCGCTTCTCCTTACCGAGAGTCCAGTGCAGAGCTTCCAGTAGCTGGTCTCCGAATGGCAGGAAACCGTATGCGTGCGGCTTTTCGTGCGTATGGTAGTTTGGCGTGAGACCTCACCGTCCTTCTCAGAGTGCTGAGGGATCGCCTTTCACTTCAAACCTGACCCATCTGTATGGCTTCACGCTAATGGGACCCGCATTACAAGCCATAAAGCAAATGGACTTCCCGCCTCTGGAGTCGGTCGGGTCTTGGCAAAAAGGGGAACTCCCAGTACAATGGCAGCATGGCAGAAACCTCTCACCTTCCCTGAACTCTTCGGGGAAATGGAGCCTCTTTCTCTGATCCAGTCTCTCGCCGGTTAGCGATGTTTTAGAAGCCGGTCGGAACCAATTACGCTCACCCTCCCGACGGCGGACCGAGCACCCTTATCTGATCCATCCACCAGGCTAATGGAATTACACGTTGATTCGCAGAAAGTTGGTCGAAAGCGGAGATCTGACTCTTCCCTCCCTTCTCTGAGGGGCAAGTGGGCTTAGGGGAAATGCAATGAATCTCCCTTACACCTTTCACGGAGCCAGGGCCAAACTCTCCACGTATGATCGTATCACCGAAACCCTATCGAGCTTGATTATCAACACTAGTCTACCCAGACGCAATCCCTCATCAAGCCTGGTACGGCACGGTTATTTACTCTAAATCGAATTAGACTTTAAAACCAACCCTCCCGCTTTCTTAATGACAGGAGACCACCTCTTCGTGAAAGCGATATCTTTTTTTGTTTTGAATGAAGCCGAGACCAGTTCACTGCTTGTTTTCAATACGACCACGTTCATAGCAAACAGCCGGTATTGACAGAAAGCAGTCCAGACTTCTTTAGAAGCATTGCCCCATGTAGGTAGGAGGTCAAAGGCGGCGAGGACGAAACACAGCCGGAGCCTTCAGTGGAAAATTGATTTTTGCCGTAAGCCATGAGCGCCGGCTGTCAGACAGATCACCTCAAAGATCGAAAATAGTTCTCTGTTAGTAGACTAGGCAGTCTTATAAGTGATACTGTGTGCATCAGAAATTTAAGGCTCGGCAAAGTAGTCCTCGGTGGCGTCTGACCAGAACCGAAATGTTACAATGGTGATTCTGAGAGGTTTGAATCATTCATCACGTATTGATTCTCTTGCGCTCTCCTACAAACACATTGGCATGTACAAATACAAACACACACACACGCACACACCGTCTCGAACACTTGCCTGGGTTCCCCTCCTTCCTCCTGTGCTCAGGGCTGCTGCGGGTAATGATTCAGTTCCTGTTTGGTTGCCGACCACATTGACAGCATTCTGGTCAGGGGCTCGGCTGCTGCTCCTCTCAAAATCTGGATGTGGTCAGGCCAGTCATCTCCCAGGCAGCCAGGAGGAAACCCACATCAACTGAAACTCGCTGGGGCTCCAGGAATAGCCCAGCTCAGGGAGGTTACCCTGGCAGCTTCCTCTCTTCCCTTTCTCCTCCCCTCCAATCTTCAGCCTCCCCCTAAAAAGACAGCCCTGGCCCACGTCTTGTAAATAGTGAGTAGTACAAGTAGAGGCTCATCAGTTCTGGTTTTGGACCTGCCCCGGTATCTGGATCGGCATCAATAAACACAAAGCCTGCTGTGATCTGGGCTCTGCCTGCAGTGAACGTCTTCATTAGAGATGATTGATCATTATCATTAATGTTGCTGAACATTTTTCAATAAAAGCGGCGCTATATAAATCACATTCGCTATTTGATTCGGTTTTCATTACCGAGCCGAGAGAGAAATCGCTCTCTCTCCTTGAAATATCGCTCTGGAGTTCCCCTCAAGGCTTTGACGAGCTGGAACTTTGATGTCTGTTCATAAGGCCACCTAAAGGCCCTCGCTTTTTAAGAAACATCATGAATTTACCTGTCATGCTTTGTGCATTTCTCTCTTTGATCACTAGCAAAAATAATTCCAAAGCATGAAAAGTGCTGTGTAGGAGTCATAAGGCAAGAGCTCTTTAGCTCAATCTACAGATGGGTTTTCGGGGACATTTTTACAGTGCTATGACAAGGAAGGTGGTAACATCTCATCCTTCAGTCTCCAGGAAAAGCCTTTTGTTTGTGCGCTCAAAGAAAAGCCCGGTGTGAGGTGCTGAAAGTGGGCCTCACTCCTTCAATAGGGGGCCTGGGTTGGTTTGGGTCCCTCTGAAGATCCATTTTTTAGACATTTCTTAGTGCTACTAGTGTCACTTGTATGGCATTTGAGATGGGTTTTTTAATTCAAATAATTAATTATTTCTCTTTTTTTCTTACAGGGTTATTCAGAATCTTCTCAGATCACATGATGCTCCGTGTCTTCATTTCAATTTAGGTGAGCACATACATCATTTAATTTTGCAGCTAATTTCCTGCCTCACTGCATTTGCCAGCTTCTTCAGTATCTTCAGTCTTGTGGATGCACGTTATAAAAAAAAGTGGTAAAATAACAAAACCAGTCTAACACATTTTAAACAGTGTTGAACTCAATAGAAATTTTTCATAGGCTGTCAGCTTCCACATCAGTATCTGCCGCAAAGCCATTACGCTTTAACTTGCCATCACATTTTATCTGAAATGTGCAGAAATGTCTGCTGCAGCACTTTAGCTCAGAACTTTAGTATCTACAATACAAGCCGTGTCTTATGTGCTGACTAGCAGGCCCTTGGGCTGAGCAGTGACTGTGGAAGGTTATGAATGGAATGTGCCGGAATTCTCCTAATGTTTACAGGTCATTCATGTGAAGTCGCGGGCTGGGGCTTCTCCTTAGGGGCAGACAATAGTGTTGCAGCAGGAAGCACATACCTCCCTCGAGAGCCCCACGGCACGCTCCCCCTCCCCGCTGTAGCGCCACACACAAGAAAATAAAAAACGGAGCAAATTAGGAAGGCTTGACGGGGTGGTAGACGCATGCATATTTGTAGCTTTATCCCAGGAATTGTTTAGTTTACTTAAAGCGTGGCTTTTGTGATTCACGCCTTTACAAAGTGTTCGTTCGTGCATTTAAATTTCAGAGCCTGTTGTTGGTGCTGCCAGCAAAAGTACAATAGGAATGTAAATGGAACAGAATGAAACAATATAGCTGTCAACATCAGCTGTCAGTTTGGAAATGAAACAGCAAATTTTGACAGAATTTTTAAACCCTAGAATCCAAAGCAGTTCACGGTCAGACAGTCAGTTTTTCATTTAAACTGCATAATCATAACTCTAGCATTGCGTAAACTAAGCCCACGTTTACAAGACACAACAACACAGAGATCCATTCTACAAGTACCATTCTATTAAAGCCACTCTCACATGACAGTTCACTGCTCACTAAATGGCCTTAACTGTTTCATAAACACTCTCTTACAAAAGAGTACTGTGTCCGTACCATGGTACAGTGATGGTATCTTGTCGTACTTTGATGCGTGGGTCAATGGTGTGATGCTCAGTTTTTGGTTTTATCTTTAATTTATCTTTTTGTCTGTCAATGCTGCTGTTCAAAAGATTGAGTTAGTAAGGGTTTTTTTTAACAAGTTCGTCATGTTAGTGAATATATTAGTGAAATAATAGTGGAATATTAATATATTTTAAAATGTAAGCCATTCCTGTGATGGCTAAGCTGAATTTTAGCAGTCTTCAGTGCCACAGGATCCTTCAGAAATGATTCTAATATGCTGATTGGTGTTTAAGAAACACTTCTTATGTTGAAAGCAGCTGTGCTGCTTAATATTTTTGTGGAAACTGAAATAGAAAATTAAAAATGAACGGTATTTATTTGGAACAGACATCTTTTGTGACAATGCAAATGTCTTTGCTGTCACTTTTGATTTAATGCATCTTAGCTGAATAAATTAAACGCATCCTTGCTGAATAAAATTATTCTTTTTTTAATTGAATTAAAATTCAATTTGATATATTGGTAACGCTTTGCGTTTTCCCTCAATAAACTGCTAATTTGCTGCTTATTAATAGTGATCATACAGAATAAAGCATTAATATGTGCCTAGTAATTACTAATAAACAATAAATATGTTAGTAATATGCATGCTAATAAGCAACTATTTAATACTGAGAACGGGTCCTTAAAATAAAGTGTTACTGGTATTTTTAGGGTTGTTTTAAGATGTAAAATGTAAAACCTAATGATATTTATTATGTATGAATGTAATGATGTAATTTAATAATTAGTTATTTGATGGTTACACCACCATTTTTTTTCTCATGGGCACAATTATTGGTATTCGTTGACCCATATACCAGATACTGAATGATTACCATTAATTTACTCTGCTATTTACATGGTACTCCAAGGTACTTGATGGATCATTTGCAGGCAAATTTACCCCCAAATGGTCGTGCTTTTCCCATTCTGGAATCGTCCAGATTCAAATTACTCAATTGGAAGTCGATCCATTGTCTCTTTTTCGTTAAATATCGTCATTAGCTCTCCAAACTTATGCTGTCACTGTCCCACGGTTTAATCGGACTCCTTACAGAAGGCCAAATGCTGGCAGTGAGCACGGACAGACCACTGGAATTCGGGTTAGGAATGAACTCCCTAATGGAGAAAAATTGGAGTCAAGTGACCATCAGCTGGTCGAAGTATGTTTGATCAATATAGTCACAAGGTCTCAGGTATGCAGGGCTGGAGCCTTTACAGGAGGGTGCAAAGACGGCCTACAGTCTCTGCGCGCTTCTGTCAGTCAAACGGCAAACGGTTATGCTTTATTGCTAACCAGTACAATAATCTTGTGCATAAACGGCCTTACACTCTCAGCATCCTTGCCAACAGGAAGTATTTAGCGCTATGTGAGTCACTCTCTTTTGTTTGTCTGGCTGAGGATGATTTAATTAGTCGACGACCCAATCAAAGTGCACCTTTGGCGGCTAACAAGCACCCACTTCTAATTAATAAGACTTGAATTGAGCGCTCTGACTGATGTAGCCTAATGCGTGCCAAACCACTAAGTGGATTCGGGAAATAATAGTTCGCAAAACCAGGCTTACATTTTCATGATATCTAACCATTCTCAGGTCAAAAGAAAAGCTTTATGATGCCATTTGTTATGAGAGAAATGCACCAAGCAGGTCTGGTTAGGCTAAAAGGGTGTGATGAGCACCTTTAAAAGGCACTGGAGCCATGGCCTCTGTCTGCCGTCCTGCCTCCAGGCTAATGGGAAAGAATGAGAAATATTTGCGAGAGTGCTAACGCCATGCTTAAAAATGCCCATCGGGAGATTAACTCCCCCTCCCCGGTGCTGCCTGTCTGCAAAAAGGAGGGCTGTTGTCGTCCTCCGGCGCTGCAGACACTTTGATTTGGGGTTGTCTAACCATTTGCTTCTTTGTCTCTGTCTTCCTCAGGCGCTGAGGACGGCTCAAGTGGACGACCGCTGCCAGTGGATTGTTAGGGTGCTCATGAGGTGCTCAGTAGTCAGTGTAGATCCTGTGTTGCAATCAGCAGCTACATCTGGCTACTGGGTCTCTGATGGCATTTTCTGCTTCCTGTTGGCACATTCCTTTCAGATTGTGTGGTATGTTATCACAATGTGTGCCTCATCCTGTCAGAATAGGACTCGCTCTTTCATGGACGTTAAAGAGGGCCCTTGTCATAACAGGTCTGGTGGTGTTTTCGCACCTTTAGCCTAGTTTATTGTGGATTTTTCTTCTTTTTTTTCTCCAAAAATGTGATCAAGGTGAGTGAACTGTCAAAGTGTAGCTGAAAGTCTCGAGAAACCGTTTCAGGCATTTTTGAAAGAAAGGATTGAGACATTGTTTCTTGTTTGACTGCTGAAGATTCAGTTTAAGTGATTAGGTAACAAAGGACAAGGCGACATGTCACATTCTCTTTGTGATTTGCCTGTCACAAGGGGCTGTCTTTGTGCAAATGTTTTTGAGTTGTTGAAGGCTGACAAATAATGAGAGTTAAACGCGCAGACGCGCGTTGGTTTCGCAGAGCGAAGGATGAATTCTTTTGTGCTGTCGTGAACCTGGCATACAATGTAGATTTCTGTGTGGTACAATCTACAGCTACATTGTCTGCTGGGTTTCAGGCCAGCAGAGAAATTCTGCTCGGCTCAGAAACCGAAAAGGTGAGTCGTCACGTCGTTGCGCGTGCTTCAAAAAGACTTATTCCTCCTACTATGTGAATAAAATACAATAAAAGTCCTGAAAGTATAAAAACTATGATGTGTCCAATTATTTCTCCTCGTGTTCATTTCTTAACGTGGGTTCAGCTTGATATTTGTAGAGCTGCGCGGATTCTATCCAATGACAGACTGTCAAATTTCACCAGGGATTAAAAAGGCATCCAAGATATTTCAGCCGTACACCCAGAAGAGCTTCTTATCACTATTACCCATCTGCGTCTGAATACACCCACCCACAACATACACACACACACACACACACAATGAAAGTTAGAAGAGATATTCAGCATTCGTGCAATATAAAATCACTTTCTGAAATCTACCTATATTGCGTACCGTTATGTCTTTAGGGATTCAGCGCATAGAAAAACTAATGAAGAACTGAAGAAAGCCTGAAGCCCCTGGAGAACTCGGTTCATTAAGTCCTCACACAATCTGACTACAGTATTGACAGAAATGCCTTGCAGGAACGCTGTAGCACATCTCTCACAGTCCTCACTTTGTGTTATGTGTCTAATGCATTCATACAGCAGCGAATGCCAGCATATTCTATATTACTGCATAACACAAAAGCAGTCCGGTGAGTTTGTGATACTTCATGATAATGCAGTTTCACTTGTAAGCGAACCACATTTAAGAAGCTCCTGACCTGGGTGTTTCCAACAACCCGGTTTCCAGGAAAAAGCTATTTGTTTGTTCAAACTGAATGATAATTTGCCCAGTGTTTAATGTAGTTATGGCATTTGCATTTAATTGTTTAGTAAATGCTTTTATCGAAAGCAACTAGTGGAACATCACAACCAATTTGTCATACATGAGCTTAGCGTATTCACAAAGCCAAATTTCCACAATAAAGCGAACATAAGGAGTGAGATTTTGAAGCAATGAAATTGCTACCAAGCATGACGCATTCAACAAAATGTCCTGGCACATGTCATTTTCGCACCTGGTTGGGTCACGGTCTAAAGGTGCAATCACACTTAGACTTTGAGCGCCATTCACATCCATCCATATGCATGCGAGTCGGAAAGCCGAAAGGCAAGCACTTGTAAAAAAGTTTTGCAAACTTGTACCAAAGTTCAGGTCTGGTAAACTCTGACCTAGAAATTTGCATAAAGTTATTTGACCAATAGCAGAGCTAGGAGTCAAACAAAAAGAACAGCTCTCAGAGCTGTATACCTTTTGCAAATTGTGCAAGTGCAAAAAAGTGTATTTAAAAAACGTTTAAAAACTTTTTATTTTATATTTATTTAAAAGCATTTAAAGGATTAGTTCACTCCAGAATTAAAATTTCCTTATAATTTATTCACCCCAATGTCATCTAAGATGTTCATGTCTATCTTTCGAAAAGAAATTAAGGTTTTTGAGGAAAACATTCCAGGAGTTTTCTCAATATAGTGGACTTAAATGGGAACCAATGAGTTAAGGTCCAAATTGCAGTTTCAGTGCAGCTTTAAAGGGTTCGACACAATCCCGGCCAAAGATATATGGTCTTATCTAGTGAAACAATCTGTCATTTTCAAAAAAAAAAACAAAAAAACAAATATATATTTTAACCACAAATGCTTATCTTGCATAACGTAGGCAGAAGTACCGACCCAATGTTTACAAAACGAATGTGCAAAAAAAGT
>JAHKKF010522693.1:77993-94938 GCA_019740295.1 Labeo calbasu
AAAAAAACCTTTCCGACATGATTATCCCTTTAACTGTCACTTTAACAGACATAAAAATGCACTATCCAAAGTAAAATTTTTGTAATTCATTTAACATTTTGTAATATGATTTTGATGTACAATTTCCATGGTAATGCAATGTCTGATTTTAAAGTGGTTTTCAAAGGATGAATTTTGAGATTTTAAGTTTTCAGTTGATATATTGCGTGATAGGTAAAAAGGCAACGAAGAAAGTCTTTTTGTGACAAAGGTCAGAACTCCTGTTACGATGTAGATTTTTGAGGTGCACTCTTGTCATAAATTAATCTATTACTTTTCCAACATAATTTGTAACACAAAAGAGTGGTAAAATATTTATTTAGGAGTCTCAGACCTTCCCAACGATATATAGTTTGTCATGATTAGATTAGGATTTATTTGTAAAATGGTGAAGTAAACAGGGGACGGTGACAAGTTATTGATGCGCATTGCAGAGCAAGTGTTAAGAAGAGCATTTGTGGTTGAAAAGTATATACATATTAATTTTTTTAGAAAATGGCCAATCGTTTCGCTAGACGAGACACTTATTCCTCGGCTGGGATCGTGTAGAGCCCTTTGAAGCTGCATTGAAAATGCAATTTGGACCTTCAACCCGTTGGCTCCCATTGAAGTCCATTATATAGAGAAAAATCCTGGAATGTTTTCCTCAAAATCCTTAATTTCCTTTCAAATTAAGAAAGACATGAACATCTTGGATGATTTATTTTAAAAGTGCAACTTGCATAATGTTGTTGATATTCATCCCAACGTAACGTCACATGCTCAAAACCTAGTGCGACTTTTAGGCAGTACAAAAGAATGAACAGAGAAACGAAAGTGGAAGGGGGTCTGAATGGAGCGGGCCATTATGGCAGTCGGGCACAGGTGTTTCCAATGATGCCATTTCCCCTTGCACTACTGTTTGTACAACAGGAATATGGAGGCAGGTGGTCACGAGCCTCTGTATGTGCTCTCTATACTGCAAGCCACTGCCTAGCCAGCGGATACTGGAATCACTTCAATAAAACAACAGGAACAGGGAAAACACAGTCGAGCTGCTCCAGGAACAGCCACTTCCCATCTGTCTGCTCACCCCAACAGACACAGCCGTCATGTGACTGTATTCCCTTCACGAAGCGTTAAATTCACACCCCTCAGACGAGGGACGAAACCGTTTCACAGTGATTAAAATGCCTGACAACTGTTACGTTTTAATTGAAATACAAAATATGAATAACAGTAAAGGTCTCTGAATCAAACACATGACACTGCATTGTTAACACCTGCTGCTCTACAGGAAGTCTCGTATCTGCAAACTAAGTTATTAAATCACAAATCATAAACGGGTGCCGCTTTCTCTTCAGACAAGAAGAACGTTTCTGTTCTTTGTGAGCTAAAACTCTGACGTTGCAGTTATCCACCAACGAGTTTATTCGCACTAACATTTCCAGAGGGGAAAGTGTCCAGGGTGAAAGTATTCCAGTAATGTAAACCTCTGAATAGCGTGTAATGGAAGTAAATCGCTCCTTTGATATCTTGTGCAGCAAGAGCTGTGTGATGACATCAGCGGGGGTCCTCCGGGGCCATGGTTGGGCTTGTGTGGAATGCTAATTGATGCTCTGTCAGGGTTTCCCTTGGGTAACTGCGAGGACTGATAGCGGCAGATTAGCCGGCGAGAAACATCCACGCATTTATCTGACCATCGAGACCGTCGCGCATTTACACGGCTTCTCTCGAATGGGTCAAAGGTGAAGGGTGCAGCGTGGGGTGAGGGCTGACCGACAGCACTGACGTCAGCATATCTGCACGGCGAACCGCGTTGTCGTCAACGCCGTGTGCAGTTTTCCGACTGTAAGCAAACGCCTCTCGTTTTATTTTCTCTCACCATAAATCAGATACGAATGAAGTCACGGCCACACAAAACACACACGCGCACACACATACCGTACTTTAGTTGGTTTGAATGTGGTGTAATACTCAGATAACCTGCAAAGGTCATATAGCGACATTAATCTCAGTCAGCCCTGACCTTTTCACACCACACACAAGAGTGGATCTATTCAAATATATTATAGATATTCTTTCTGCCTCCCACAGTCCTTGTAGCGCATTATAATATTGGACTGTAATGCAATACAGCAAGAAAACGCTGCATATAAAACACTAGGCAAAGCAGGGGATCCCAAGCATGCACTTCGCATGTCGTTTATACGGGGCTATTAGTTTGCGCGCTTGGATGTGTCTTTGCACGAGGCATTAAAAGGCACTGTGGAGATTTTCTTTGGCGCGCACATGCATTTGACAATAAAACCCCACATTAAAAGAGTGCTCGCAGGAGCATTGTATTTTCTCTTAATACCTGAGTGACTCATAGAGAATCTCTTAATATCGGCGCGGCTCACGTGGACCTCGGTGCCAAGGGCAGATTAGAAACTGACGAAAGTTTCTGCATTTCACTTAGCTGCATAGACTCCGATCCATCTGCTCGCTCGGGTGCCATGGAGACGAGGCCTTGTCTCGACTGTGAAGATTTCTGGACGGAGAGCGCTTGGTGCGAAAACTGCCTCTCTCCAAATGCTCTGAAAGATGAGCCAATAATTATATAGGCAAATAAATCCTCTTTATTAAAAACTGTGTTAATAGTCCCAGAGGTTGTTGTTCAAAAGCAAACAATTTCCCTTAAGACAACCACTAAATGCTCTTGAAAAACGATTTGTACGTTTGATTTTGCACAATGCGCATTACATAAATTTAATCTGTAATACTTTAAAACAAGGTTCAATTTTTTATCAATAGTTAATGCATTAAGTGTCATGAACTAACAAAATACAACATTTTTACAGCATTTATAATTATACTATTGTTCATTATTGTTCAGTTGATCCACAAATGATACATTAATTATTATTTATTTAACTTGAAATGTTAAAAATGCATTGTTATATGTACTTATGAATTAGTAATACTTTTATTTATTTATTTATGATTTATTTATTTTCTCCAGGTGCTTTTGTATTTGTTTCCGTTTTTAACAAGAGAAAAATCAATAAAAATAAGAAAAATGTATTATTTTATTCAGAGCATTAACCTTGCCTAATTAATGCTGTTACTTTTTGTAACTAATATTATTGTATTTAACTTTCGTTGTATTTATTTATTTATATTAAGAGAAAATGATTAAAAATAAGAAAAATCTACTAAATGTAGAGCATTAACCACACCTTATTAATGCTGTTTATTATTAATTTTACATTATTGTATTTTACAGTGTTTTTTATTTCTTTTCTTTTCTTTTCTTTCTTTCTTTCTTTCTTTCTTTCTTTCTTTCTTTCTTTCTCCATGTGGTTTTGGTATTTGCTTCTGTCTTTTAATAAGGGGAAATCAATAAAAACTAAATATATATATATATATATATATATATATATATATATTATTTTTATTATATGTAAAGTATAAACCTTGCCTAATTAATGTTAGTTTTAATTATTACTATTACTGTGTTTTACTTTTTTATTAATTAACTAATTTCTTTTCTCTTTTCTTTTCTTTTTTGGTATTTATTTCTGTTTTTTTTTTACTCATTAAAAAATTATTCAGTGTAGAACATTGAATACACCTATTATATTACTCTGTTTTATGGTGGTTTTTATTCATTTTCTTTTCTTCTCCTTTCTTTTCTTTTCTTTTCTTTTCTTTTCTTTTCTCTTCCTTTCTTTACGTCTTTCTGTTCTTTCCTTTATTTCTTTCTTAATTTTCTTTCCTTTCTTCTTTCTTAATTTTTTCCTTCCTTTCTTTCTTAATTTTCCTTTCTTTCTTTCTTTCTTTCTTTCTTTCTTTCTTTCTTTCTTTCTTTCTCTCCTTCCTTTCCATGTGGTTTTGGTATTTATGTCCACATTTTTAATAAGACAAAATCAATTTAAAAAAGAAAAAAATGTATTATTATATGTAGAGCATTAACCTTGCTTAATAAATGCTGTTAGTTCTAATTATTATTATTATTATTTTAAAGGTCTCTTTATTCTTTCTTTCTTTTTCATTCGTTCTTTCTTTCTCCAGGTGGTCTTGTTTTTTTCTGTTTTTTTTTTTTTTAATAAGAGAAAATCAATCAATAACTAGAAAAATGTATTATTACATGTAGAGCATTAACCTTGCCTAATTTAAATTGTTAGTTCATGGTACCTAATGCATTAAAGGAAAAAAAATATTTTAAAAAGTCAGTTTTATTGTATGAACAAAAAGAGCAAAATAAAAAGAGTCTGGAACTACACTGAAAAAAAGAGTCTGGAACTATAAGAGGGCGCGTAAACGGACAGAATTACATAATTGTAAAGTACATTTAATCAAGCTCCTGTCATCTGAATCAGATAATTTGCTGTGAATGAAAAAAGAGTCTCATGGGAGCCGGAAGCTGCCTATCCAGTACCAAATCTCTGTACAGACTGATGCCTTTCATCCAAACCCTGATATGACTCATACCTGTGCCTGGCAGCTATACTATGGGTTTGGTGTGACCGTTTGGCATCTCTGGCGGCCCCCTGTGTGGGTGGGAACACATTCTGTCTGCATTACTCAGTACTAAGTACCTGTGAAGGTTTAACAACATGATACACTCCATCAACATGCGGCAAGTCTTGTCCTGCTGTAGGGGTTTATACGTTTATCCTGTAGGTAACGCTGCCTACCTCACGCAGAGTGTACAACACACACGTGCTAGTCTCATGACCACGGCAGACTGGGTGGGAAGACGGTGGAGGGTGGGAATGTGTTAAGTGTATACATAGAGACCACACCGACAGCAAGTCGCGTATGAAGGAATTCAGGGTCAAAATTATGTCTGTGGGTCCGGTGCTGACATGGACCAGTAGCCACCTCAAATATCAGATGAAAGGAACATTTTGCCCGTTGTTTCCGAGGCTATTGCTACCAAAATTATTAAAGGATTAGTTCACTTCCAGAAGAACAATTTCCTGATAATTTACTCACCCCTAAGTCATGTTCATGCCTTTCTTTCTTCGAAAAGAAGGTCCAAATTGCAGTTTCAATGCAGCTTCAAAGGGCTCTAAAATATCCCAGCCAAGGAATAAGGGTCTTATCTAGCAAAACAATTGGTCATTTTCTAAAAAAAAAAAAACAATCTAATTTATATACTGTTTAAACCTGCTTTTGAATGCAAACTGCAACAGATCTAAAACATTGCTTACCGAATTCATTAAATGCCTCATGATTACCCTTTTCATGCATTTCCCCAAAACAGATGTGAGTGGTATGACTCTGAAATCATTTAGCTCTTGTTTTTTTGGAACAACAAAAAAATTAATTTGGTACTGTTCGGTACTGTTCTTGTAGAACCTTACCCATATTGTTACGTTATTTCATTAGATGAAAGATGAACAGTATGTCCCACCTGTAAAGTCAGAATCATACCATTTTGAGCAGACCAAAACCGCAGCGTGATTCATCAGTGAGCATCCTAGTCCTTTCCACATGTAGACCGGCAGCCAAGGAAGAGGATCCCCTTAAGCCCAGATGCATGCGGCGGATGTGCTTCACTTCCTCTTTCCCTCCCTTCCTTCCTACTCTCTCTCTGTCACGATCTAAGGTGTGCACATTCCACACTGCATCCTGCCACTGGAACGAGAGGAGGTTAAACAGACAAACATAAATCACAAGAGACATGATCACTGCATGCATTCAAATATTTGGACTGCAGACAGTTCTGGGCATCTTTATCCTCTCATTTGGCACTGCTGACTCCAATATGTTCATACATTAATTTAAAATCCAACAGAGGAATAGGTGCCCATGTATCGTGATGATGATGACAAACATCTTACTAGTGAACGCTTTCTAAACGGGTTACTAAAAATACTAACGTTTCCACAAGCAGCCATCCGTGACCCTGTAGGTTAGGGGTGATGGAAGTAAATATGTGTACAGACAGGACAAGCTGCTAGACATCTTAGAAGAGGTCAGCAGTCAAGGGTTAATTGTCTTTTAATATAGCAGCATGTCCTCATGTCTCTTTCCACTTCTGAACTGTGACATCACCGCCTTGCTATGCTGAGGCTGAACACACTGCATCAGTTGAGTGTAGGGCTGGGTTTTGGCACAAATTTCACAATTTCGATTCCATATAGATTATTTTGGATATAAATCAGGTACAGGACGTGCCAAATTTTCTCAAGGAAAAAAAAAATCTCTTAACTATTGCTGTAAAATATACATGACAGTCAGTTGGTACTACTGTAATTTTGAAGGTTAAAATTAACTGATTTGTATCCAAACACTTAATTGACACTCAATGACGTTTTTATAATAAGAAACTTACAATTACATAATTGTGACCCTGGACCACAAAACCACTCGTAAGTAGCTTGGGTATATTTGCAGCAATAGCCAAAAATACATTATCGATTTTTCTTTTGTACCAAAAATCATTAGAGTATTAAGTAAAGATCATGTTCCATGTATATATTTAGTAAATTTCCTACCATAAATATATCAAAATGTAATTTTTTTGCGTAAAAACTTCATCTGGACAATTTAAAGGCGATTTTCTCAATATTTAGATTTTTTTTTCACTCTCAGATTCCAGATTTTCAAATAGCTGTATCTCGGCCAAATATTATCCTAACAAACCGTAAATCAATGGAAAGCTTATTTATTCAGCTTTCAGATGACATATAAATCTCAATTTCAAAATACGGACTCTTATGACTGGTTTTGTGGTCCTCGGTTACAATTATATTTTTACTCTAATTTGTTTTTTTGACATACAAACATTTAAATAGTGGCTGTCATAAAAACTTGACAGATTTATTTAAAAAAACTAAACACTGAACAGTAAAAATGATTATAAATATGTCGTACTGTGCATATGACAAAACACTTCTCTGCTGTAGATATGTCTTTATGAGGTAAATATGACGTGACATTGTTTACAAGCTGTTATACTGACGTCTTTGCATGGTTGAAACACTGATTAAGTGATAACATGAGACAGGATATGGATTTCGGTTCAATTGTACTGTTTCTTTTAACATACCTTCGAACATTCATTCATGTTTATTTCGTGCTGTAACTGGTTAAAGCAGAGGAAATGATCATTTATGTGCATAAATGCCGCTTCTCTTAAACTGAGGCGCCACAGTGATTTGTCACTACACATTAAACAGTGTCAAAACAGCATTTATTGCTTGAATACTATAATAAAATGGACAGAGTTTAAAATCTGAGGCTTTGTTTCATATCAAAAGTAACAAAGCATAAAGCTTATTACGATCTATTGGATGGGAGGAGCTGAAAACAGGCTACACTAATCAATTCTTGGGATTTAAGGAACGGTATTGCTTTGTAAAAATGAGAATCGATTGAAAATGGGAAATCTATTTTAATCTATAATCTATTGGAAAATCTATATCTATTTTTTTATACTATAGCCCTAGTTGATTGTGTATTAAATTTAATAAAAAGCATTCAGTTTAATTGTTGAATTACCCTTTTATCTTTGACATTTTTATGCTTAAACACATAAAGATGCTTTTATTCAGAATTTGCATGCTAGTTTCTATTTTAAAATTCTTTAAAATGGTATAAAACATAACGCAGAATAATGTGCTAATACTATGTTTATTTTCCGATTCATTTCATTTGTGCAAAAATGTGTTTGCAGCATTTACATAGTGTCTGACCTTTTAAATGAACATATATTTTTCAGGCAACTCATTAAAAATGCAATGATGGGGACTATCAGATATTTCAGATATATATATTTTTTTACCATATTTGCCTGAAGAGCTTCCCCAAAATGCATTCCTAAATTCCCCTACAAAAAAAGCAATATCTTACTAAAATAAAATCACACTTACAGAAATTCACAGCAGATTTTCCTAACGTGCGCTTACAAGAAGCTATATAAATTATAGTTACAAAAAAGGTGATGTCAGCCATTTTTAAAAACCAATAAGAGGAAGCTGTCAGTTCCTTATTAAAAGGATTAGTTCATTCAAAAATGAAAAATGAAAATTCTGTCATTATTTACTCACCCTCAAATGTTTTGTTTTGTTTTTCTGTAAAACATAAAATGATGAGTTTGTATAATCATTTTTCATGTTTCTGTACAACAACAGTTCATTACCATGTCTGTCAAGCTCTAAAAAAGAAAAAAACACCACAAAAGTCAAACATATGACCACTTATATTTATCATATTGGTAACACTTTACAATAAGGTGTCATTTGTTAACATTAGGTAATGTATTAACATGAAAGAACAATGAACATTACATTACACTATTTATTAATCTTTGTTAATGTTAGTTAATAAAAATACAGTTGTTCATTGTTCATGTTAGTTCACAGTGCATTAACTAATGTTAACAAACACAACTTGTGATTAAAATAATGCCTTAGTAAATGCTGAAATTAACATTAACTAAGATTAATAAATGCTGTACAAGTATTGTTCATTCTTAGTTCATGTTACTAATGTAGTAAACTAATGTTAACTAATTAACCTTATTATATTTATGCCTTGCTTTTTAAATCCAACATGGCAACAGGCGCAGATTTGATGACTAATAATCATGTAATGGTAAAGTCAAATTTGACTAATAAGAGTCATTGTAAATGTCTTGCCATTGACATCATGCTCATTTGACCCTCATCTAACAGGACACAACTATGTCATTGCAATGTTCTTTCATCAGATCCACTTCTCTTAAAGGAACAGTGCAACCACATCTATAGTTACTCACTCTCATCTTATTCCAACACAGTATTCTTTAAATTGTTAAAAACGTCCTTGCGACAAAAATATCTTGTACTGGACAAAATGAGTGTGTATGAATAAGCAATTTTACATTTTTGGGGGAACTATTCATTAAAATTTCTCCCATTTTTGTGCCACAGTAGCAGACTAAGAACGACGCTATAAAATAAGGTAACGTCTGGCTATCTGACCACATGACCCTGGTACGATCACTGATGCCCTATAGTGCTGGACAGCAGCTTACAGCACAAGATCTGGCGAGGCAGCACAACTCTGCATCTGACCCCAGCCAGTGGCATGTGACACGGGTTAGATTTTCATTCATACCCTGAGCCCTGTAGAAAGGAAGCTGTTGTGCAATATGAGGAGGAGGGGAGAGAAGCCATCATTGATAGATGAAAAAGAGGAAGAAGGCATGACAGAAATGAACACCACATGACAGGAGGCCACCGTACAGGGATTACAGGGTTTTTTTCCCCTCTCTCTCTCTCTCTCTCTCTGAAAGTCTTTTTACCATCTATAAAGTTCACCCGGTAAGTTTTTCCTTGTCGGTGCACTCGTTTATCTAATTATACTGTTATAAGCAGCTGATGCCAAAATTAACTAAGGCAGTTTGCAAAAAAAGAGACAGTTCATCCAAAAATAAAATTCTGTCATCATATACTCACCCTCATGAGGTTCCATACCTGTATGGTTTGATATGACCCGTATTAAGAGATATTCAACACAGTGTTCTTTTCCATACAATGAATCACTTTTTCCACATTCACTATATGAAAAGCAGCAGTATGGACATTGTGATGGATATCTTTCTTTGTGTTTCATAGTCAGGTGGGTTCGGAACGTCATGAGGGCAAGTGCATTAGATCAGGGAGCACATATTCACTATTAAGTGTTTTCCTTCAATAAACTTATTTAAATTTGCTGCTTAACGATTGTAAAATAGTTGCTGCAGTAGAAGCTTTAGCTATTGAGTCGTCGTGTTAAGGGATCTAGAATAGTCATGCATTAAAGGGACAGTTGCGCTGCTCTCTATGCAAGGTCAAAAAGCTCTCGGATTTCATCAAAAATATCTTCATTTGTGTTAAGAAAATGAACGAAGGTCTTACAGGTTTGGAACGGCAAGAGGTTGAGTAATTAATGACAGAATTTTCATATTTGGGTGAACTATTCTTTTCACATGTTCTATATAAGTACTACTAAACAGTCAATATGCATGCAACAGGCAAATAATTAATAATAAATAGTGTTCTCTAATCTAAAGCGTTACTGAATTTGAATTTTTGGATGGACTATCCCTTTAATGGCTGCTCTAGTGACAGCTCTTCTAAAGCTGAATCTGTGATTTCGAGCTTCTCACTCTCTTTATTTGAAGATCCTCTACAACTCGGCACACAGCAAGATTTTGAGTGTGTCCTTTTGTTTCGAGTAGCTTAAGAGTAAGACTGTTGCCTAGCGACTACCCTGCATTACAGCATTACAACACATACTTCAGGGTAAGTGTGTGTGCGTGTTTTTTGTGTGTGAATCAGCTGAGAGCCTGTTTTCCAGTGCAGGGGATATCCTAAGGGTTAATCTCTTGAGAAAACATCTTCCCCCTCAATACATTTATGGATACCAGGCTCTGGGACAGTCAAACACATCCCTAAGGAAAGCTAAAATGCTCTTTCTAAAATGCTCTATTGGAGGTTTTGGCCGCGTGAGATGAAACACATCGAGTGACACACATCCTGTAGCAGGTGCCTTCGGGATCAAGTATTGGCAGTAAACTAAGCCCGTTAATATTTGATGTTTTTTCTGTATTTTTACTGAATTCAATATAACTTTTCTTCACACACAAATCAGATCTATCTATGTATCTATCTATCTATGTATCTATCTATCTATCTATCTATCTATCTATCTATCTATCTATCTATCTATCACAACTACCATGTTTAGGGTGAGCAAGATATTTATTGGTTATGAAATAAGTCTCTTATGTTCACAACAGAAACATTGTTACAGAAATATTGTGAATTGTATTGTTAATGTTATTGAGAATTTTAGTATTAATTTTAAAATGCATTCCTTTATTCCTTTTCAGCAGCCATTACTTCAGAATTCATGATATTTTAGAAATTATTTTAATATGTTGATTGGGTGCTTTGTTCTTACCAATTTTGAAAACAACTGCCTAATATTTTTGTGGAATCCATGATTTTTTTTTCAGGATTCTTTGATAAATACAAAGTTCAAATTTTTTTAGAAATGTCTTTACTGTCGCTTTTGAATAGTTTAAGGCATCCTTTCTGAAAAAAAAAAATCTTTAAAAACAATCTTACTGACCTTAAATAAAACAATTTTTGAACAATTTTTTATGTTTTTTAAAGAATTATCTTCAGCTCACCATACCTGCATTTATTTGATCCAAAATACAGCAAAAGCAGTAATATTGTGAAATATTTACTAATATTTACTATTTAAAATAACTACTTTCTATTTGAATACATTTTAAAATGTAATTTATTCCTGTGATCAAAGCAAACTTTTCAGCATCATTACTTCAGTCTTCAATGTCACGTGATCCTTCAGAAATCATTCTAATATGCTGATTGCTTCAAAAAACAGTTTTTATTATTATTACTGTTATTATTAGAAATTTTTAAAACAGTTGAGTAATTTTTTTCACGATTCTTTGATGAACAGAAAGACCCAAAGATCAGCATTTATCTGAAATAAAAAGCTTTTGTAACATTATACGCTATACCATTCAAAAGCTTGGAGTCAGTATAATTTTTTTTTTTGAGGGGGAAAGAATGTTTTCAACACAATAATAATAATGAATGTTTTTTGAGCAACAAATCAGAACATTAGAATGATTTCTGAAGGATCATGTGACTTGATTAATTATGCTAAAAATTCTGCTTTGATCACAGGAATAAATTACATTTTTAAAAATATCCAAATAGAAAACAGTTATTTAAAATAGCAAAAATATTTCAAAATTGTACTGTTTTTGCTGTACTTTGGATCAAATAAATGCAGGTTTGGTGAGCGGAAGAGACTTCTTTAAAAAAACATTTAAAATCTTACTGTCCAAAAACTTCTGTCTGGCAGTGTAAATTCCATACTAACATATTTCCCCACTTTTTCACCAACGAGATCTCTTATAGCCTCTTGTCACAAAGTTCTGGTTTAAGTGCAGACTTTGGGCTCTAAAGAGTTAAATGCAATGCTAAAACACTGAAACACGAGAGCTGATGAGGAAGAGGAAAGCGAGAGAGGGCATGAGGGGAATTTCAGGGAACCAGGGTGAATACTGAACGGAGAATGGGCTTTTTCTCCGGTTCTCTCGTCTTAACGAATACTTTCAGATGCTGAACTCCACTGAAGTGACAGCTCTGTTCCTCAGCAGCCATTAACAGCGTCGCTGGACTGACACAGCAACGGCTGCTGTACGCCACCCGGCACAACGCGACCACAAATGTGATTGGTGTCACTTTCTTGGCGCTCAAACTACTTTGAAGACCCCATTTCCTTGGCAAAGCTGAATCAGCCTCGAAAAATGCAACACGGCTGAGTCATACTTCCTCCTGGATATGACAGCGCTTCCTCCACAAACTGATCTGTCCTCCCTCCCCTCCCCACATTTTAAAAAACGTTAAAGGGACGGAACATGGAAGAAGTGAGAAGGCAATGAGTCCACTTTGGTCTCAAACGTAAGATGAATAAACCTACATGGAAATGTAAGACAGGCAAGCTCAAAATAAATGACTCAGAATGCATGTCCCATATATATTCTTGATTTATTATAAAGCATATAATTTTTTTTTTTTTTTTTTAAGAAAATTAATCATTTTATTCAGCTAAGATCATTTGATCATTTGCATTACCAAACTTTCACATTTTCTGTTTCTACTTTTTTATTTCTTTTGAACCTTCTATTCATTAATGAACCCTGGAAAAAATGTATCACACTTTCCACAAAAGTATTAAGCAGCACAAGTGTTTTTGACAATGACAATAAAAAAATATTTCTTGAGATTTATAAAAAGTTCTGAAGACCGGAGTAATGGCAGCTGAAAAAAATAGCTTTATCATTACAGGAACAAATTACATACTAAAAAAAATAGAAAACTGCTATTTTATATTGCAATAATATTTCACAATATTACTGTTTTTACTGTGTTTTTTTTTAAATCAAAGAAATGCTGCCTTGGTGAGAACAAGAGATTTTACATAAGACATTTTACATGGAGAAATTTATTAGCTTTGATTTTGTATTTTATTGATTTTTTTTTAATCATTTCCAAATTTAATACTATTCCACTATTGTTATTATTATGTTGCAATTATCCATTTATACTAAAAAATATTTATATATAAAGTTCAGATGCAAAACCAACTAAAAGCCATCTCGGTCAAAACTGAGATAATGATACTGAGTGAACGCTCTTGACACATAGTATACGTCCATCAAATATTTTTACTTTAAACTCACTAAATTCCAGCCTCAGCCCAATCAGAAGTACCAGTACTTCCATAGAAACCCATACAAAGTAGCCATATATATATATATATATAAGTAGACATAACAATAAATAACATATCTGTCCAAGTGTGATAGCCAGTGCAAGGGGGAATTCCAGAGACTGATGAAAAATCTGTTGCACTTCTGCAAATACAGCATCAAGCATGGCTTCTGAACTATGAATAGTCATTTAAGTAATTCAAGTAATTGCTTAACTGTAATATAAAACAAAGGGGGGGAAGTTTTGCTAACAAAACCTATGTCACACGAGTAAACAAACACAGTCCCCATACGCCTAACAAACACACACCCTGGTCAAACGGTACGTCATTTCTGCAGGTGTCACTTGTTAGAAGCAGGATCTTTCCTCTCTGCTTTGTTGACACATAACAGCACAGCCATAAAAGACAACGCCAATCGTCAGATGAGTGACGCCGACATAGGGGATCAGCCTCTGCCGGATTGTCCCAATGATGTCATTACCAGCTTGCTGCATCAAACACGGACTGATTACTTAATGAATGAGGTAGATAGAAAACATTTATTTTTCCATTGACACATGGATCACAAGTTCCTGAACCATCACAAACTCCACTAACTAAATCTTGAAAGTCATAAAAGACTTCGACTCAATCCTCTCCTCTCAGCTTTCGTTTTCCTTGAACTCTATTCAGGGGGTATATTCTAGACGGAGTGAAAAAGATGTGACTCATAGAGGGAGCAAATGGTAGTAGGAAGACAGCGGACAAATATGGTCTCTGCGCTCTACTCCAATGTAGACAGATCCGCCAGGGCTGGACGAAAGCGTTTGGACCGGATCGAGTGCGGTCGAGACCACAGTGGAACCCACAGGGACCCTGAAGGTGTTCTCTTAGCATGCCAATATTGCCATGCTGATTCATTCACCATCTACCGCAACCCAAACCCTCCTACAAGCCCCAGCATTTAACTCGTGGCGGACACCATCACCATACAGATCTGATTCCTCACAGCTGACACATCAACCCAGACAAACATAACAGTTTTTAGATCTGTTCCAAAACATGTACTTATATTTACAGTAGAAATCTGAGTTGAAATTGCACAGATGACACAAATGCTTCTTTTTTTCTAGCAGTGGTTTGGTAAGTTGCAGTCAGATAAAAATGTTTTTCATTTTGGGTTTCTTTTCATTGAACAGCTCTCAAAAAAACTATTTTTAAGTCTGAGGAACATTTTAATAATCTAAAAAACCTTCATTCACAATAAAGGACCTTTTATGCAATGAAAATCTTCTATGGATTTTTAAGGTTCTTCATGGAACTTTTATTTCTTAGATTGTAGTTTTCATATCCTTATTTGAAATATTTGAATATCTTTGTGAATTATGTCCTTCAAACTAAAATGTGACCCTGGAAAACAAAACCAGTCATAAGGGTCAACTTTTTAAAAAAACTGAGATTTATACATCATTTGAAATCTTAAATAAATAAATAAGCTTTCCATTGATGTATGGTTTGTTAGGACTTGACAATATTTGGCCGAGATACAATTATTTGAAAATACAAATTTCTCAAAATACTGAGAAAATCACCTTTAAAGTTCTCCAAATGAAGTTTTTAGCAATGCATATTACTAATCAAAAATGTAAAATTACATTTACAAAATATCTTCATAGCACATGATCTTTACTTAACATCCTAATGATTTTTGGCATAAAAGAAAAATCGATCATTTTGACCCATACAATGTATTTTTGACTATTGCTACAAATATACCCATGCTACTTAAGACTGGTTTTGTGGTCCAGGGTCACAAATAACAAGGTTATCATATTTTGCCACAGCTGTTGGGTAAACTAACATTTTAAACATAAGTTTGAACTGTGTTCTTAGTACAGGTTAGTTTTTCTAAATGTCAGGTTGGGAAAGTTGTCACAACGTGTTTTAGGTGTTATACATTTGTACAGTATATCAATTGTATTAATATTTGTTGGGCTAAAATAATTGTCTAAAATTTTTGCATGTTATACTTCTGTTTTGTTTTTGCTATCCTAAAAAGCAAAGAAATAATCAATGGACTGTACAACAGCTTTTGTTTACAATACCAACGGAAACGTTCAACAGAATTTTTGCAACTAAGACTTTAGCAGGTGTTTATGAACAGTGATATGTTTTTAAAGCATCGAGTAAAATGAGTACAAGCTAACTCCGGTTTTCTTTTATTATCCTCCGAATACAGAAGTATTGAGTTATCGATTGTACCAGTGTCAGTGTACAAAGAACAGTAAGAAGATGTCACAAACAAATCTCTATCTTTTATACCGCATTAAACTGAGCTGAGCTGCTTGAAAATATTCCTTCTTGTTAAACTTGTTAAACCATCCGCACAAACATCCTGTCGGTTTGCTCATGGATGAGGAATGACACATCGAAGTAAAGATAAATAAATACATATAAAAATCTATAGTTTATAGAATTTAAAATGTTATTATATCATTGTTTAATGTAAAAAAACATGACACTTAATGTAGTGTGTTCTGCGTCATTCTTATTTTGATCCAGAAGATAAAAATTGCAATATCATTGCGATGAATAAGCATCCAAATTACCTCAAAGACTATTCACTTATTGCTAGTTGTTTGTACAGCTGTCTAAATTCAGTTGGAGTTGTAAACACCGCCATCGCGTGGTTTTTATGTCGACAAACCACAATGTTCTCTTTACAGTGTCTGAAAGGCGAATAGCCTACTGAACTGAAATACCTTTTTAAGTTATTTTTACTTCTCCAGAGAATTTTGCCTTTAATCCAGTACAAACCGTTTAATAACATCAATTCAAACTTTTTTCAGTTTAAATACGGAAGCCGCGTTGTGTTGACTGACAAAAGCCCAGAGAAAAGAAGTCAATATACAAGTTCGGTATTTACACAGAACCAAAGCCTGAAATTAAACATACAAAAATCTTGCAAGCATTGGTATTTACTTTGGTATGAATTATTTTGCAAGTAAACTAGTTAGATCTTGAACTTGAAGGTGTTTCAAACTTTAAAACTCTTTTAAACACATTTGACATGTTAGACATGTTTAAATGAGTAATGCATAACCCGTATTCGTAGCTAGCGGGGAAGATTTATATTACAATCCGTTTTGGTTTGTGATAACATGTGCACTTTGACATAATAGCGGAAATATAATCTGATGCCACACATGAGTAAGATCATCAGCATGGACACTAACGCAACTGGTATTTGGGGGAATTTTGTGCTTAGGACCATAATAACGGACAAGTCCATTTCCGAAGTCAGGGATGTAGGTCATTCTGCTTTAAAGATGTATATTATGCAGTCAAATAATACGCAGTCAAATTTACCTTATGGATTCATCACTGCTATAGTGATTAATAATTCATTATTATGGCAGCTAGTTCATATAATTTGGAATATTTTTGACATTTTGTGTATTAGTGCTGATAAGCAGCCACATATAAGCTATTATTAACCATTTGACGAGAACTGTTTACATTGGGTTTGCGAAAGTACATTAAAATATATAGCCTACCTATTGGCTAACAAATTATAATTAGTCAATCAAATTATTAAGAATTGATCTTAGTGAATATTAGATTTGAAGAGTTCAGATGCAAAAACCTTCAAATCCATCTGACG
>JAHKKF010522694.1:0-14209 GCA_019740295.1 Labeo calbasu
ATATATATATATATATATATATATATATTTTTTTTTTTTTTTTTTTTTTTTTTTAATGCAAATTAAGCAGCAAAAAAACAAATAAAGTATCTATCTATCTATCGATCTCTCTCTCTCTCTATACACATGTATCTATTTATCTCTCTCTCTCTATACGTATATCTATATAATTTGTTTATTTTGACATGTCCTGCTCCAGAAACAGAGGATTAGTGAAGGGAGGAACCAGCTGTCATGGCTTTAAGACAGGCCTTCAACAAAGAAGATGAGCTGCCATTTTGCTTTGAGGTAAAGCATGTAAATAAATATATAGAAGTGTGCTGTTCAGCATTTCTCTTTACTAGTCTAGTTAGCTATACTGTGATCTGAAAAAAGGAGATGCAGCAAGACCAAAGAAGCTTCAAGAAGTGCTCTCTTTTTCTCCATAACGATATGCCCTCAGGTAAGAAAAACAACAGAGTGCTGAAACAAACAATATATCCACAGCAACAGAGAGACAATGGGCTCTGCGGCTCTAGATTTGAATAAAACATGCTTCGAATGATCGCCGGGGTTCAGAAAAGATCCTCTTTGACGGATGAGATCTAACAGTGGTTGTCAATACAAACAGAGACATATGGTGACATTGCGACATATGGCGTGTAAACTGCTTATTTACAGAACAGAGGGGAAATGACAACAGAGGCATGTGTTTTTTTTTTCTAAAAATGGGCCAATTTCTGTATCCAAAATTGTAAGTTCCTGCTTGGCATTCAATAGAAATTACAGCGTGAAAGCTGTTCGCTCTGCTAATGAGGACTTTTTTTTTTGTCTAACTAATCCAAGTTCAAACAGGTTACTTTTAAAGAAAAAAGAATCCAAAATGCAAAATCCAAAATTTTTTAGATCACAAAAACACCTAAAAATGAAAAATCTGTCATTAATTACTCACCCTCATGTTGTTCCAAACCTTCGTTCATCTTCAGAACACAAATTAAATATTTTTGTTAAAATCCAAAATCCTATAATCATAGACAGCAATGGAACTACCACGTTTAAGTCCCAGAAAAGTAGTAAGGACACTGTTAAAACAGCCCATGTGACATGAGTGGTTCAACCTTAATTTTATGAAGCTACAAGGAAAACAAAAATAACGACTTTATTCAACAATTTATTCTCTTCTGTGTCAGTCTTCACCGTGCTTTCACGAGAGTACCAGAGTGCATGCGTCAAATTGTTGAATAAAGCCGTTATTTTTGTTTTCTTTGCGCACAAAAAAAATTCTCATAGCTTGGATTTCATCAAAAATATCTTAATTTGTGTTCTGAAGATGAACGAAGGTCTTACAGGTTTGAAATGACATGAGGGTGAGTAATTAATGACAGAATTTTAATTTTTGGGTGAAATATCCCTTTAAAACTTATATAGCACACACAGGAATCATTTTTTGATATTTAGTGCTTTGGTATCTTGTTCGAAGATTGACAGCATCAATCCCTAATTCTATCAGAATAGAAAACAGCACCCATTCTTCAAAATACCTGCTTTTTCTTCCACGAAATGAAGTAATTTTGCTTTCATTGGCATTAAACCTGATGAAAAATCCCTTGTGCTCAGACATGTCATGCCCCCCACAAACCAAAGATTAGCCCATATTAGTCTCAGGGCAATGTGACATCTGAGCAAAATGATGACTCCCCCCCGCCATGCGGTAATAAACTTGTTAGGAAACGTATGAGACCATTTGTCTCAATGTCAGACTAAATGATGTCAAAGTCATAGCAATGGCATAATCATGAAAAATGTATGTCGAGCACTTTTATTAGTACTGTTAAATAGTCTTCCATAAAGCTCACCTCTTTAGCTTTCTGCTTAAGCCGGGCCTGTTCGGGATCCTCCTGCCTCGAGCGACTCTGCAAGCAAAGAGAAACATTAGAACTAAAATAGACTGGTTTAAATTAGATCCAGGATTTAGATGAACCAAATTAGAGCAGAAATATCGGTTCAGAAAACAATCAAAAACGGAAAAAAAAAAAAAAAAAAAGAGTTCAACCTAAAACGAAAATCCTGTTACTTTTTACTAAAGTTGTTTCGAACTGATTTAATGTTATTTTTGTTGTGGACCTGTGGAAATACTCTTCAAATTTGTGTTCCGCAGAAAATATATCAGCAATAACACTATTACTAGTAAATTAACCTGACACTGACCTAAACTTTTACTTAGGTCCTTGCAAATAACTCTACCATGATGACAAACAAAACATAAATGGGTCAAGTGTATTCCCAAACAGTATTTATATGAGACCGGCAACAGAAAACATAAGAACAATTATCTTCTGGCTGACATCTCAATTAGCCGACTGCATTAATTAGAACAGGGACGGCGCTGCACTGGGAGTCACTTTGGAGCGGGACATCGTCGGCGTCGTCATCAGCTTTTGTCGTTTAAGTCAACTAATTACCTCTGCTTTCATGTTGCCATGTCCTTTTCCTGTGGGGAATTGTCACACCCCCACCGTATCTTAAGGAGCGAAACTTCAAGGGAGAGCAATGCATGCTGGGAAGTTGCTACTAGCCGTTTGTTGCTGCTTTGGAGTCTATATGCGGTCTCAAGTGTCACAGTCGCAAATGAAATGGTTAGGAACTGATATGTGAGTAATATGCGATTCTATTTCTGAACAGATCTATATATATGTGATTTAATTTGTTTTAGCTAACTTAAATCCTAGTGTAAAGATTAAATGCTCTGCTTACAATCCAAGTATAAGGACTTATGATTTCCACAATGCTAAAAACAAAATGGAACCATGGAATCCAGTCATAAAAACGGAATTTACTGTATAACGCCGAATGTCACGGAATTTGTCCATTTTGGGAGGAACAAATCAAAAGTAGGTCAATACAATTAAATCAAAACACGATATGGACTAGTGTCTGAGAATATTAAACTGCAAAAATACTATATGAATCCTGCATGTGTGAATGAATAGCGCAGACGTGCGGATTTGTTTACTACACACACTGAAATGCGTAATGCTCGCAGGCAGTGTTTTCAAGCCTCTGCCGCCTCGATACACAAAAACATGATCTCTAGAACTGCTCTGAGAGTCCCTTCATGAGCACTTTACTGTTTCTTTTGAGAAACACTATTATATTGTATACAAACTGAAACTTAAAGTTCTTCAAAGCAGCTTGTCAAAATAAAAGTTTGGTTTAACTTGAAGAAATTGTGACAGAAATGTACTGCTTAATGTACTGATAGTACTACTATTAATAAAATTATTATTAATACATTATTTTTAGGGAATATTAACCAGAAAAATAATTTACCAGAATTTTTTTCAACAGAAGAAATAAAGAAATAAAATAAATTAATTTATTATTAACATTTAATGAAACCATTAAAATGAAATTATAAAAAAGAAAAAAAAAAAAAAAGAAACTGAATTGATAAAAAAAATAAAACATTTTATTATATTTATATTTTAAAATCTATTAATTAGAGATGCTTTTTATTATTAACATTTAATGAAACAAATTATTAACATTAAATGGAATTAAAAAAAAAAAAAAACTAATTAAAATGGATTTCATAGGGCCCTTCAAGTATCGTCCCACAAATGTATGCGTACATTAAGTATTGCCCGATATTTCAGATTATTAAAAAGCTCTTAATTTGAGAAATTATTTTAATTTAGCACTATCCAACTATTTTGGATATAAAATTGTTCATGCTTGGCCCTCCTGAAGTTACAGTATTAATTTCTAATAATCTAATATTACTGTTAAATTTAATCTTTGAGCAAACTGCAAAATGAATATACATTTTTTAAACTGTGTAAAATAAAATGTTGAAAAAATATTTTTTTTTTCTTTTTCTTTCAGAGAAAATAGTATAGAACTTTAATCTGACAATTATCATAACATGAAAATAATTATTAGCTTATATAACCCAGAATTGTAATATTGAATAATATACACTTCCTGTATCTTTGATTCTGTTGATTATCATGGAAAACAGTTTTGACTTCCCCTCCAGAAATTGACTTATCAGCTGATATTTTCATTTTCTTCCTTTTTTTTTTTTTTTTTTTTTTAAATCAAAATTGATTGATATTGTATATTTACTTAGCCATGCTAATTTTCTTTACATTAACATGAGGTTACCTTTCTATTATCTAATACTCACTTAAAGTTAATGTTTAAAAATATAAAAATGAGTAAATCTTAAAATGAATATCAATTATTCATATTGCACATTAATATTGTGATGCCTAACTTTACTGGTAGCATCTAAAATGACTTTAGTCACTTATCTAAAAAAATAAAACAATGTAGATTATCTACAATATCCAAATAAATTATTTACATTGTGTGTGTGTGTATGCATGTATATATATATTCATAGTGTATGGTTTTTTTTTTTTAAACAATTTATTTATATATTCATATTTTTCTAATTTATTTAAATAGTTCAGAATTTTACTATCATCCATTTATGATAATTTTAATAATGGTGCATCCTTACATCTAAAATATACATATTTTGCATAAAAAAAAAAAAAACAACAACAAGTCCATCCCTGCCAACTTAACTTGTTTAAAACCCAGTAAATTCCTTCTAAACCTCATGTCTACCTATATAGCGGTTTTTGAAAAAAGCCACATAGTCTTGATTACTTTATAAGCAGCATTCACTTGATTGGTGGTAAAAAGGTAGTGATGCCTTAAGGTTCATCTATTACATATAACATGATTTTTTTCCCCCCAAGAAGCTCAGTGAGTGAGATAGTGTCACTTCCTTAGAAAGAAAGCAACTTCAAGGCAAATTTAAAACATCCTAAGACTCATTCCCTTTCCCCTGATGTACTCCAGTCCAGGCAACAGTACAATCAAATCAACTGGAGACTGGATAAATCCCTCTGGCTTTGCCATTACTGCAATTTGCTACAGTATGAAGCAGACCAAGTGCAATCTTGTGTCTTAATAACACTGCCTTTTCTCTCCGAGGCTTAAAAGCACAACCGGTTTCTTTTAAACAGTGGCCAACACGTGCGGGAAAAGCCAGCGTTCACTGGTGAGGCGCTGATGGGCAGACTGGCGCCAGCGGCCACTCCCGCATCACTCAAACCTACTTTTGCGGCTTTCATTAGCAGCTCCCGTTCTTCGTCATCTTTCCTCTGCTTCTCAATCTTCTCCAGCTGCTCAAAGAACTTCAGCTGGGTCCGCACATCCGACGCCTGCTCGTACAGCTCCTCATCCTGGGGAAAGAGAAAACAAAACTCCTCATCAACAAGTTCATCACCTTTACGTTGTTACGAGAGCGAACTAACTTTTCCCCAGCTCGCCTAAAGTTTCACTCTTTTCCCTTTTGTGCATAAATGAAAGTGAAGTTAGTAGGTCACCCAGAGCTAATGGGATAATTGTACGTTTCGCAGTGTTTCTGCGAGGCAACCCCCGACTCTTTCCTGCGACGGTTGTTCTAGCGTTGCAGGTAAAAGAGCTGCGTGAGGCGCAGCGGAGGACCAAAGCTGAGCGACATGCACGCACACATACACACAGGAACCCACACATTTTTGTGCACTTCTGAGGCTATAGCCTATTAGCAGCGGGAACGGCACTGCTCCTCTCATCTCCTCTCGCGCGCTTTCTTTTGCGCTGAGGCTGCGCCTCACTCGCAGGGCCAACTTTTCCTGTCTCCATTCAAGTTTGGCTTGTTTTTCGCTGATGTCAACAGGCTGACTTCATACAGCCGTGCCAGTTACTCATTTTGAACAGTTTGTTTCAAAATCAGAATGGGACAAATCGCAACATGACACCGGATCTTCTTTGTGACATTCTGTTTCTTTTTAGCACAAAATGAAAGTCTAGATTTCCACAGTTTTCCCCCTCAAGCTGCATTACTTTCAGTCTTCTGTGACAACAATAACAAGACTAGTATTATTTAATTATCGTCTAATAAATTATCAATAAAATCTGTATTTTTCCACTCATCAGTAACACAGATTTGATGCTCTACATTAACAATTACAACCTATTATAATCAATACCAATATGGTTTTTGAATGATTTTTGGATTGACATCTTTTACAGTTTCCACTAAAGTATTAAACAGAGTCAAATCACCATATTAGAAAGCTTTCTGAAGGATCATATGACACTAAAATCTGTAGTAATGGCTGCTGAAAATGTTGCTTTGTCATTATAGAAATGGATTACATTTTGAAATATATTCAATTCTTACTTTAAAATGATTAAATATTTGTATTAATCTAATATACACTACCAGTCAAAAGTTTTTGAACAGTAAGACTTTTAATGTTTAACGAAGTTGCTTCTGCTCACCAAGCCTGCATTTATTTGATCGAAAATACGGCAAAAGCTATAATATTGTGAAATATTTTTACTATTTAAAATAACTGCTTTCTATTTGAATATATTTTAAAATTTATTGTAATTAATTGTAATTATATGTAATTTATTCCTGCGATCAAAGCTACATTTTCAGCATCATTACTCCAGTCTTCAATGTCGCATGATCCTTCACAAATCACTCTAATATGTTGATTTGCTGTTCAAGAAGCATTTTTTATTATTATTAACAATTTTTAAAACAGTTGAGTACATTTTTTTCAGGATTCTTTGTTAAACAGAAAGACCCAAAGATCAGAATTTATCTGAAATAAAATGATTTTGTAATATTATACACTATACCATTCAAAAGCTTGGAGTCAATAAAAGTTTTTTATTGTATTAATTTCTATAAGAAATTATAGAAATTAATACTTTTATTTCTTTCTATTCACCAAAGAAACCTGAAACAAATTCTACTCAGCTGTTTTTAACATAATAATAATAATAAATATTTTTTGAGCAGCCAATTTAGAATATTAAAATGATTTCTGAAGGATTTCTGATGTGACTGGAGTAATAATGCTAAAAATTCAGCTTTGAAATCACAGGAATAAATTACATTTTTGAATTTATTTAAATAGAAAACAGTTAACTTAAATAGTAAAAAATATTTCAAAATGTTACTGTTTTTGCTGTACCCTGGATCAAATAAATAAAGGCTTGGTGAGCAGAATAGACGACTTCAAAAAAAAAAAAAAAAAAAAAATTAAAACATTAAAAATCTTATGACTGGTAGTGCATTTATATATATATATATGAAAAAAAACACTCAAAAAACAAATAATAATAGTATGTATATATATATAATAAGAAAGAAAATAATAATAAAATTAGTAATAATAAAATTATTGGTAATAATAAGCAAGTAATAATAAAATTCTATAATTCCATTCCATATTCCATAATACCAAGTTATTTCATTAACACAATATTTCATATTATATATATTGCTATGGAGATATAATTATATGGAGATATAATCATAATTAAAATTATAAGTAGTTAATATGATATAATCAGTTCAGTTCAGTGTGCTGTTAAACAGTCTTACCCTTACTAGTCTTACTAGTGTAGTCTACTGGTACTAGTGTATCTTCCGTGATCAAGACTCAGGGTAGAGTTAACATTACCAGTTTCATTTTCAGCATGAAGGATGCATAATGAGAAATGTTCGGCGGGAAAAGTCAGTTTGTGATTTCTCTTTGAAGTTCTGGAGTGAGTGGCTCAGGTATCGGCTCTTACTTTGCAGGAGTCGGCGCGGTGTTGCGCAACGGCCGAGACTTTCTCCAGCATGGAGCGCAGCCTGGACTGAGTGGCGTGAGAAATGAGAGTGACCGTCTCCATTGACACCTCCGTCACGCCGAACTTCTTGGCTGAAACGACACAAAGTTTGGTGTTAAAGTCACTTGGAAAGGTAGAGGGGGGGAAAGTGAAGAAAAATAATTTTTCGAGCCTGGAGCACCAAACCAATTAAAAGACAAGTATTATTGTTTTGCTTCTCAAACCTGCCTCATGATGTGACCTAATTTAACTGGTAAACACTTCACTGCCACACTTTGCATCTGTCACACCCACACACTCACTTCCCATCACTCTCTCCACATCATATCCAGCAGGTGGCGCAACACACCTCCTCCCCGTTCCCTCCTCCAGCCATCAAGCTCAAATCGTCTCACACACACACACACACACACACACACACACAGAACTCCCCCGGAGGAAGATTTACATTTTTAACACACTCCACCCCCCTGGCGACAGCATAACAACCACAGCCGGGCTCCATGTAATAGCACATATCCGCAGGCACTCATTGGTATGCACTGTGTGCTAAATCAAGCGCACGGGGGGAGAAAGAGTTTGCTTAAATACAATAATGGAGGGCGCTTTTTGGGATGAGAGGGATCCAAAGACCTGCCTCATGTCTCCTGCTTCTTCGTGCTCTTTAAGACATCTTCAAACTGATTTATGTGAAGGTTAACTAGCTAATCATTATTAATGAGATGCTGGCGCAGTATGTTCGCAGTTGCATGTATAGCATTTGTGTGTCTGGTCTTGATTCTAGACCCTATTCTGTGTTTAAACACACCTTTCCCTATTTAGTAATGGAGAAAAGACAGTAGACTTGAAATGAAATCCGAGAGCTTTCTGACCCTGCATAGACAGCAATGCAACTGACACGTTCAAGGCCCAGAAAGGTAGTAAGGACATGGTTAAAATAGTCCATGTGACATCAGTGGTTCAAGCCTAATATTATAAAGCTACGAGAATGTTTTTGTGCGCTAAGAAAACTAACATAACTGTATTCAACAATTTCTACTCTCGAGAGAGTACAACAACGCATCTCTGAAATGCAGAAAATCCTATTTGTTTGCATGTAGCATCTACAGGTATGTATATTCTAAGGCATCTAGTGCTTGAAATGTGCATTGTTTGTTTAGGCAGGGACATTCAGAGTGCATGCAAGTGACCTTGTCAAGGAAGAGGCCCGAGGCAACCTCACATTTCAGCACACAGCAAACTAACAGGGAGCCATCAGAAGACGGCCTATGAAGTATTCATACGCAGCCCGAGGAAGTCTCAAGCTCGGACACAGGACATTCATTAGCCTGACTTAGCAAGTGAGTGACCAGTGGAAGTGCACTAGAGAATGCCTTAGTCTTAAGCAGAGATCAAGGCGAGAGGACTGGAACGTCACTGAATCACTGAATATCTGCTTTTTAAAGGGACAGTTCACTTCACATGACTTTCTTCTTTCAGACAAATACAATTGGAGTTTATTAACTAGATAAAAAAAAAAAAAAAAGTTTGTCAAGACAAACTTTAAGTTGGCTTAAGAAAGTTGAAGAAAGTTTAAGAAGTTTTAAGAAAAAAAGTTTTAAGTTTGATAGTTTTCAGTCTGAAGTAGTTTGAAGTTTAAAGTAGTTTTAAAAGGTTAAAGTTTGAATGTTTTTAAGGCAATACAGTTTCAGATAGATGTTTCTAGCATGATTAGCAAGTTTCTAGCACGATTAGCAGGTTGGTAGCATGTTTCTAACATAATTAGCAAGTTGTTAGCATGTTTCTAGCATGATTCTAGTATGATTAGTAAGTTGCCAGCATGTTTCTACCATGATTAGCAAGTTGTTAGCATGTTCTAAGCATGATTAGCAAGTTGTTAGCATGTTGCTAACATGATTCTAGCACAATTAGCAAGCTACTAGCATGTTTCAAGCATGATTAGCAAGTTACTAGGATGATTCTAACATGGTTAACATGTTCATAACAGGTTGCTAACATGATTAGCAAGTTATTAACATGTTGCTAACACGTTTCTAGCATGATTAACATGTCACTAGCATGATTCTAACACAATTAGCAAGTTACTAGTACGTTTCAAGCGTGATTAGCAAGTTACTAGCATGATTAACATGTTAATATCATGTTGCTAGTATGATTAACAAGTTATTAACATGTCGTTAGCATGATTAGCATGTTACTAGCATGACTAGCAAGTCACTAGCATGATTCCAGTTGCTAGGCTTGGCTAGATAGATAAACAGATTAGAAATATCAAATAGAATGGAAGTTTGAATTGATTAGAAATAGTACATAGAGGGGAAGTCTTGATTTAGTTTCAAGGGATTCTGGGAGTTTAAGTTTGAATTTTGACAGTTGCAGTTTGAATAGTGCTGGCTCATTTGAACATTCCGTCAATGTAAGTCTATGGGATTTTTATGATTTTTAATCTTTAATTTTATGAAAACTATCGGATCAGTCGGATCAGTTAGAAAAGAGATAGCACACTAAGTGAGATCAGTCTGAAGAGCTGGGCTGAGTTTGGTGGTTCTAGCTTAAAAGCTCTAGGAGGAGTAGCGTTCAGAAACTTGGCTAAGAAGCCAACCTAATAAATGTCCCAGCTTGTCCAAGCTTTATAATAGCAGTGAATGGGTGTTGAGATTTTGAAGCCCAAAAAAAGTGCATCCATTCATCATAAAAAGTACTCCACATGGCTCCAGGAGGTAAATAAAGGCCTTCTGAAGTGAATCGATGCATTTGTTTAAGAAAACTATCAATATTTATAACTTTATAAACTGTAATCTCTAGCTTCCGCTAACTGTCGTACACGCATTCATGAGAGAGTGGCGTTCCAGTGGATGACGTAAGAGTAGTGCAAGTGCCGATGGGAATATTCTAGTTTTGTTTACCATTTGGTTTATATCGAAATCCTCTGTTACTTTTCTTTACAAATCCTAGTTTGAGATTCCTGTTTATAAAGTTTTAAATATGGATATTTTTCTTACACAAACGCATCGATTCATTGCAGAAGGCCTTTATTAACCCTTGGAGCTTTGTGGAGTACTTTTTATGATGGGTGGATGCACTTTTTTGAGCTTCAAAATCTCAAAAGCCATTCACTGCCATTATAAAACTTGACAGATCCAAGACATGTTTTAACATAACTCTGATTGTATTCGCCTGAGAGAAGAAAGTCATATACACCTAGGATGGTCTGAGGGTGAATAAAACATGGGATCATTTTTATTTTTTGGGTGAACTATCCCTTTAAGTCTAGGGTGGGTCATACTGTTTATAAAAATAAAAATATTTTTAAATACTATACCAGTAAATACCAGAAAATAAATACAAAAATTTAAAGAAAGGAAAAAATTACCCCCACAATACCTTGTTATTTTGTCCATGTATATAGGAATTAACAACAATAATAATTTGTAACCCTGGACCACAAAACCAGTCATAAGGGTCTCTGAATAAATAAGCTTTCCATCGATGTATGGTTTGTTAGGATAGGACAATATTTGGCCAAGATACAACTATCTGAAAACCTAGAACATGAGGGCGCAAAAAAAGTTGCCTTAAAAGTTTTAAGCAATGCATATTACTAATCAGAAATTAAGTTTTGATATATTTACGGTAGAAGATTGACAAAATATCTTCATGGAACATGATCTTAATCTCCTAATGATTTTTGGTATAAAAGAAAAATCAATAATTTTGACCCAAACAATGTATTTTTGGCTACTGCCACAAATATACCCGTGCTACTTATATAATTCTAGACTAATTATACACAGCTTCTTTATACAGGGTTCCAGACTGCAACCATTTTTTCTGCCAGTGTAACTAAATTTTGTGAGCGGTCGCACTGGCACGACCAACGCGTTGACCAACTCATAAGCGCTGCCATTTCTGTTTCATATGAGAAACATCAAACAGTAAACGAAACGAAAGCAAAACAAAATTTCGCTGCTCGTTTGAGATGTGCAGCATGGACCATTTATCAGCTCGGACCACAAACACACATGTCCGACCTCAAAACAGCTATACCATGGTGTTGTGGAGAAGAAAAAAAAAAAAAAAAAAAAAATACAATGTTTTCATTTCAGGGTTTGTACAACGTTTTGAGAGCACTTTTCAATGACTTTCAAGCTTTTCTCACAACTATTTCCAGCAATTTAAAGCTCTCCAATTTGAATGTTATTTTTAATGGGATGACCAAAATATACTTTGAAGTAAACACTTATGTAAAATTAAAAATCAAATGGATGCTTCACTTATTGGCTTATTAGTCATTATTTTTCTACTTTTTGCTTCATATTTTGAAATTACTAATATAAATATCAAATCATCAAGGAAACTTTTTTTGTGGATGAAGTAAGGAGAGTCACAAAGTGCCTTGAAAAACAAACTTTCTTAAAATTGCGATTATAACCACTGAAGTTGCTGGTCAGTGCCATATAATACTATAGAAGAATAATGGTACATTTAATAAGAGTAGAATAAATACATTTTCTATATAAAAACTAGATTTTACATGTTGCTTTTGTTAAAGGAGAAGTCCACTTCCAGAACAAAAATTTACACAATGTACTTACCCCTTGTCATCCAAGATTATCATGTCTTTCTTTCTCAGTCGTAAAGAAATTATGTTTTTTGAGATAAACATTTCAGGATTTTTCTCCATATAATGGACTGATATGGTGCCCCGAGTTTGAACTTCCAAAATGCAGTTTAAATGCGGCTACAGACGATCCCAAATGCGGTTGTAAACGATCCCAGCCGAGGATGAAGGGTCTTATCTAGCAAAACGACCGGTTATTTTCATAAAAATTATACAATTTATCTACTTTTTAATGTCAAATGTACGGGATGTCTTGCTCTGCCTGAACTTCTGGTTCATGATAGTTAGGGTATGTCAAAAAACTCCCATCTCATGTTCTCCCTCAACTTCAAAATTGCCCTGTATCGCTCTTTTACCTTTTTTTGTTAAGGGTGTTTGATCTTCTTTGCACGTTCACTTTGCAAAGACTGGGTTGGTACTTCTGCAGCGACGTAGGATGATTTTGAAATGATTTTTTAGGTTGAGGGAGAAAATACTATAAGTTTTTCGATAAGAGTTTTTGCGACATACCCTAACTGTCTTGAACCAGAATACACAGAGTTCAGGCAGAGCAAGACAAGACGAGCGTTTGAGATTAAAAAGTATTTAAAGTTTGTTTATTAATAAAAATAACCAATCGTTTCGCTAGACAAGACACTTCTTCCTCGACTGGGATCATTTGAAGCTGCATTTAAACTGTATTTTGGAAGTTCAAACTCGGGTCACCATAGCAGTCCATTATACAGAGCAAAAACCTGAAATGTTTTCCTCAAAAAATAATTTCTTTACAACTGAAGAAAAAAAGACACGAACATCTTGGAAGACAAGGGGGTGAAATTTTTGTTCTGGAATTGAACTTCTCCTTTAATAACCAAATTTTGTACGCTTCCAAATTCAAAAGCTTAGTGCTTTACTGTCAAATCCGTATAAATATAATATACAAGAAATGAATATGCAAAGGCACTTATTAATGATCAAAATAATTTTATGATTAAATAATTGATATTTTCAATAATCCCACACACCAATCTGCTCCTGGCGCCACCATCTGTAGAACTTAGTGGTGCTAGAGCCACTGCCCTCAAATGTTAGTCTGGAGCCCTGTTATGACTGATTAGGTTTTAGTCTACTGATTGGCTAGCTGATTTTGAAATCATGTAGTACAAAATATTAGTGTTCAGATCCCTCGTGTAGATTATTCATATGCCTGACAGTAAATCTGTCCAAAAATATCATCTTTACAGCTTTCTCTCTGTGTGGCATTTAAATCAAGCAGCCGAATCATAAAGCTTAGAAAAGAGTGACACATCTTTCCTGTCTCATCGGGCCAGCTTTCATCAGCTTTTTGTTTAAATCCATTCATAATCCCACACCCATTTAAAGATCCGCCCTCAAACAACGTCAGTCAACACTGATACAGTAATTAGACAGAATATTAACTGCCCACACAGTGGCGGTACAGCCTAAACCTCTTTATGACTGTAAACCTGCCAGGAGAAACTGATCCTGACAAGCACATTGCCAGACTGCCGATGAGAGTATTCCAGCGGCGCAGTTATTGCGTACCGGTCTCCAGGAGACGTTTGTGGAGCAAGCTGGCAGGAAGGAAGGCCTCGTCCTTACAGGAACGGATCTGGGTGCCCACCAGCTCCGAACCCGTGGCCAAGATACGGGCGTTCTCCTCATTTAGGTTCACACCAGCCATGGACGCCACGTCATTGATGTCGTCATCATCCCTGCAGACACGAACGGAGGAGATACAAGAAGAGTTTTACCATGCATGAAACAGGTATATTATGATGGACATTATATCTATATATATATATATATATATATATAATATGATGGATATATATATATATATATAAATAAACATACTTAAATATTTCCAAATATATACAATTAATTAAATGCACATATTATATGTAATGTGTG
>JAHKKF010522695.1:0-10376 GCA_019740295.1 Labeo calbasu
AAATACGCAGGAGAAAATCCCCAACAGTGCAAATCCTTATTAAAATGAATGATTCTGCCCATGAAAATTCACTGAACATGGCTGCACATGTACAGATACACTATTTCACTGCTTTCCAAGAATTTTTCAGTTGTTTTTGAGTAGTGAATAATAACGGCACAATATGCAAGTTTTCGCCGCTAGAGGGCGCACACTGAAAACAAACAAGAAAAAAGGCGTAGTTTGATGATGCAGTGATTGAGTGTGGAATCATGGGAGTTGTCGTTTTCATCCTCACAGCCGACAGGACTCGGTCAGAAAACACGTTCATGGATGAGCTGACGTTTTAAAGATTTATTAAGATCACTGTAGTATGAAGCAGGGCGGGACTGAAAGTCTTGGAAGCGAAACGAGGCGCTGGAGCGATCGCTAAAGAGAAACGAGCACGACACACGGCTCGAAAGCAGTCGAGCTTTTTCTTCATATTAGACGCATTTGAGTGTGTCGAAAGTTCTGTTGTGATGCTGCTCTGTGTGTTCGTCGCCTGTCTAATAAAATGCATAACATATTAAAGTGTCTTTATAAAAACGGAAAACTGAGGGTGTACGACGTCACTGGCGTCACTATTCTAGTGGTTTTTGGATATTTGAATCAAAAAATCGTACATATTGTGCCTTTAAAAACCATGAATTTCATAATCGCAGCATTCAGATTCTCCGTCCACCGTACGAGTGGGCGCAGCCATTCGTGAATTTAACGGGTCTGGCTTCCGGGCTCATTTCAGGAAAGCCCAGCTTCCTCATATGACCAGGTTTTTCATGACCGTGTCCACCTTTCTAGAGGCGGAGCCTTAAAAAAAAAGTCCTAACGAAGTTCGGCTGACCTCCGGCTGAAGACAACACGCCGATATTCCAAGCAGCACTGCCTGCGCTGCTCTGTGTGATGAGAGAGGAACAGTGAGCAACCACAGAAACCTCCAACCCCTCCCCGACAGCTTCCTCGCTCCTCTCCAAACCTCCCTCCCCTCCCCTCCCCATCCCTCCCTCCCGCTCACCCACCAGGTACAGGGTCCTCATTGAGAGCAGCAGTGTCCACTGTCGACGGGGGCGGGGCTATGTGATCGGTGGGCGGGGTTTGAGGAGAGGTCAGCAGCTCTGATTGGAGGCTCCCCTCCACTTGGGTCTGGGAAGGTGTGGTCTGGGAAAGAACAATCACAAAGTACTAAGTTTGAATTCAAAACTTCAGCGCAGGTGCAGCTGGAGTGCACTTTTAATGTACCAAGGCAGATGCTCTGGAACAACACATCCATTTGCACGCGCACACGCACACGCACACAATCCACGTTCAGTCTCACCTGGAAGAGAAAATTGCTCCACGCGGCATCCATTTTGTTCCACAGCGATGAATATTATAATCAACTACACGAGTGAAGACTAATAACGCACCGATGACATCATGGAGATCGTCTGTAGTTTGCAAATAATGTTCAGACGTGTTTTCAAACTGTTCTCACAATCACTTGTTTAATTAACGGCTCAGATTAGCAGGCGGCAATGCACACTATCTAGTGTTCACTTTGCTCCTATCCAACTTCAACCCGACACATCACAACAACGTGCTATTTATTCATTGGCATGAGTTAAAACATCGAAAGCAATAATGTTATTTCGACACTCTTACACCATGCATTATAAAACAGGAGTCGAGGCATTTAGACGTTAAAACAGCGGTTAGACGTGATGCGCTTGACGCATTTCAAAGAGTCCAACTTAAAGGTTGCTATGGATAAATCAGTGTTTTTTTCCTCGATCCCCCCCGACAGGCCAATCGGGTGTTTGTCGAAGCCTCGCTGTAGGATTCAAGCCGTGACCCGGACGAATAACGCTGGAGCCCGGCCGCAGCCCGCCGCTCCACCTCGGCGCTTCAATTCACAGGATGTCATCTTTCTTTTTTTATCGCGCTCTCTCTCCCTCACTCCCTCCCTTCCCTGTCTCTTTCTTCCTTTTCTTTTTTAATTCCTCTTTCTTCTACCCCCTCCTCTCCTTTTCCTCTCTCCGCTATGTCCCAGTTGTTCTTAAAGGGATGGCTCTCTCTCCCCCTCCTATTTCCGTCGCTTTGCTCCTTCCTCTCGGAAAATGAGCCGACACAAAAACCGTCGGTGGCGCTGCGGACACCACGTGACTACAGTCTGCGGACCGACACTCCGAATGAAGCTGCTTCACGTGCATTCGTGCTAAAATACTTCAGAAAAAAGACGACAGATCCTGTGGAAGCCCGTTTCCGACACCGAATAAAAACAATAATATTAATAGGTTATTGCCACTTGTTGTCCCCCTCCCCCCTCACAATTCTGAGAACATTTCAGTCTTTTTTCTCCCCAGAACTGGATTTTATAACTGAGAAAAAAGCCAGAACTGAGAGATAAAAAGTCGCAATTGCCGTTTTTTCGGTGGCGAAAATGGGCTTCCATAATATCCTAATATTTGCTCGCAAATTTTTCTTGTTTAAGAATATTGTTTTTTAATTTAGCTTATAAATTAGCTTATTTACCCTATTTAAAGCTACAGCTTTTAAGATTTTATATTGATATTGCTTTCCCCTGCATTTGTAGGACATCATTTACAAGAATAAATAAGAAAGCAAATAAATAAATGACTGAGGAAAATCAGAAAGTGATGTGACGCTCCGAATTAATCTGAACTACATCTTTGTCCATTATATATATATATATATATATATATATATGTGTGTATGTATGTATATGTGTGTGTGTGTGTGTGTATTTACAAAGCTACAAAATGAGATTGTATGCGTTAATACGGTTACTTGCCTAATTTCATATGATAATGAGCAAAATCTGTAGCAATGGCATATATTTATATTGTGGGTTTGTTTGAAGATATCAAGCTTTAGCCATGTCCAAAAAACCGTTTAGCTTGTGCTTTATTTATACTGATGTCTTTCTTGATTGTACATGACTTCAATGTAAATTTATGACACTGTACTCAGTCTCTATGCAGTAAATGAATAAATAATGGAGTACGGAGAACCTACAAACGCATTAAGCTCCAGTGCGTCTTAAAGGGCGCGTCACAGTGACGCATAGAGGATTTTTCACGGATTTGTTACTGATGCCAGACATCAATGTCAGATATAGTGACGATTACATAATTTAAAAAAAAAAGAACACAGTAAAGACAACACGAGACAAATCCACGTTAATATCAATTTATTGTCATTTAAATTGCTTCGCGTTAATTTTTCTTCCACATGTTTTCTCCCTTCGAACCACAAACGGTTTGATTTCAGTCATTAATGTGTTTCGAGATGTACTGAAAATGTCCTCGGCAAAACCTCCACTTTGACCCAACAACCTGTTTCACAGTCAACACACACATACACAGACAGAGACAGACAGGAACATCCGTCCATCTCAACCAGACAAACCAGGAGAGCCTCCTTTACCACCGCACATGGATCCAGACCAGTTTAACCTTTGTCACATCAGCTCTAACATTCAACATGTCCTAAAATCATCATGGCATATCTCACAAACGAGTCAGTCCATTCAATGGTACAATCTCACCGGCCCTCCAAACACTGACCCCGACATCCTCGGTACATTAGAAGTTCTGCATGCACTGTTTTACTTTAAACCAAGCATAAAGTAGTAGATTATACAGACAGAGAGAGAGAGAGAGAGAGAGAGAGAGATCAGAGCTGGTGTTTCTCGCTTGATTTCAGAGTCCATCAAGTTCCTCTCGTGTTCTTCATGGACATCTCTGAACTTGTGTGTGTGTGTGTGTGTGTGTGTGTGTGTGAAAACACAGCTGAGTATCTGCTGAAGGCTCAAATGCTCTTCATCGTCAAACACACTGTGAATCATCCCACACGTCCCAGGATCAGAGAACGCTCCAGCACAGATACACGTATATATATATATATATATATATATATCCTGCATATATAAACACACACACTCACATCAGCTTCGATCGAGACAGAAATGCAGCTAAAGCAGCCGCCGCATTTTCCTTCAGAGTTCCTTAAGTGTTCGCTGTAATCCATCATTTGACGACTGACTGCACCTGCCTGTCCTGGAGAGTTTCGGTAAACGCACCCTTCCTCTCATCACTCAAAATAATACACAAAGAGTAGTGATTGTAACCCGTTGTAATTAAATCAAGTCTGTTTTTATTGTCTACGGTTCGAGTTAAAGGACGCGTATCCGAGCGAATAAGCCTTTAAATCCTATTTTTTGGTGTTTGTGTACAAAAGTGTCGATGTTACCAGAGCGAATCCCATTCAGACGACGCACACACACACAAACCCACCATTAACAATTATTAATACTCATGTATTAATAACCGTAACACACAGCAGACTCCACCGATTTCTTGCTTTTAGAAATGTTGACATCTTTAACAACCAGATGCTTGGAGAAATTTGTCGTCGTGATGACACCGAACACACGCCGTCCGCTCCAGATCCGATTTCTACAATTAAATGTTAGGTCTATTCTGTTCACATGATAGTTTATCAAAATGCCGATAGTCATAATTACTATAGAAAACTGTGGACACAATGCTTCAACACTTTAGATACTATATATTTATATTTATATATATTATATACACACACGATAAAAGATCCAATTAGTGGGAGACTGACTCTGAAAGTCTATGGCTGCGTCCGAAATCACGTGTTCTCCGAGCAGATACTCCTCTTGAGTAAGTGAATACCCGGTGACTGTTAAATTATGCAAAAATCACTTTCATAAGGGGTTTAATGCGAAAAACACCCCCAATCATAAAGTCTACAAGCAATTTCAGATTCTGCCTACTCTGACGTCATCGTAGGGGAAAATCCCCACCCATTTGTGACCATCTCTGCTCTATTAACATGTGAAGCAGCGGTCCGCCATTACTGGACATACACAATGTCAGCGCCAAACAGGCATTACACCTGCTTTCTGATGCACCAACCATCTGAGCCGCTGACGACACCGTGGTTAAACTTTGTTATTGAAGGAAATCTCACGGAAAAAAAGCTAAAGTGCCCTACAAGTTTAGGGATCAATACCAACACTTTGTGCGTGAACATCAGCTCCAAGTATCACGTGTTTGTTTTCTAAATTGCCTTTCTCAAAGCGCTTCTTATCACTCTGTGAGACTAGTGTTGCTAAAGCGATCACCGTCTCTGCTTGTTTGCACTGATGCTGCCAGAATGATTGCGGATAGGAATGTGGTAGTTAAAAATCACATATAAAAGCAATGGGAAGTCGACCGCTTGAATTTATCGAGCTCATGATCACAAGTGGGGCTTATAAAATCTGTAATAGCAGGCGAGTTATTTTCATGGCGCCATTCGATGAAAATTGTGCAATTCGAAAACACGCATTTATTATGCTCGGTACAATCAGATGACTGACTTTTAAGCCAAGTACACTTTCTGTAAAGATAACAGGCTTGTACTGATAGTGGAGTGTTTATTTGCAAACAGGGTTGCCAGGTGTTCACAGCAAAACTAACCCAACTGCATTTTGAGGGAGGTCCCCAGTTCCAGGAATAAAAAATTTTTTTGTGGTTCCCCTGGTAAATTTGTACTTAAGGGGTAAATATGCCGTTACTGGGGTCCCTTCAACCCGCGGCAACAGTGTTCAAGTAGCCCAATTTCGTGGGAAAACCACAGACTTGGCAACACTGTTCGCAAAGGATATGAGCTCTCGAAACTCCGCCCTCTTCTCCGGGAGCACCAGCTCATTTACCTTTAAAGGGACAAACACAAAAACGGCACGCTTTGGCTCATACCCTAAAAGTGGCCATTTTAACAAGTTATAACAAATGATCTGTAGGGTATTTTGAGCTAAAACTTAATTTAGACACTCTGGGGACATCAGAGATGTATTTTACATCTGGTAAAAAAGCATGTCATGGTCATGTGCCCTTCCAGCATTCATAAACCCTGCCTACTATGTAGTTGGGATATAAATGCGATTTCGGACGCAGCCAGTGATCTTGTAAAGGTAGCCTTGAGGCCCGTTCGCAGGAAGAACGATAATTATAACGATAACCGTTTATGCGGTTTTGTCGCCTGTCGCGTTAACTGCTCGAGCTGGTTAAAGCAGGACGGATTCTGATCGTTCTGAAACAGATTCTGGTTTTAAATCGTTAGAGTTATCGTCCTTTGGGTCAACGGGCCTCGTCGTGTCAAACGTGACTGAATAACATATGAATACAAATGTATTTACTACACTGATCTCATGCATTGGAGCGACTCCCGTAGACGTAAATGTACTCATAAAGTCCGACACAAACATTCTGTGTTCATACTGTCGTGTGTGCACGTTCGAATTCAGCATTCCTTTAAGACGTCTTAAAGGCAGTGGTGATGTTCCAAGCCAGTTTCCCGCTTTTTTTTTTTCTTTTTTACCAAAAAAAAAACAACAACGAGCAAGGAAAAACCAAAGCGACGGGACGAGTAAAATGTGCTCTCGCTCGTATCGCGGCGGCTCGGACGAATTCGGCCGTAAAGAAAGCGAGCCCCGAGCGGCCTTAGGAGTAGGAGAGGTGGGATCCGTTGGAGATGTGCGAGGTGACCGAGGTGCTCCGGCTGAGCACTCCGTCGGCGCCCGCTCCTCCTCCCGGGCCGCCGCCGGACGCGGTTCTGCGCAGGGGCTGCGGGCTGTTCCTCAGCGCCATCAGGCTGGGCCCCCGCACCACCAGCCCTCCTCCGCCTCCTCCTCCGTACACCCCCTGCGAGGACGCCGACTGGCCGGAGGAGGACGACAGCGAGATGGACGGAGGCGCGGGAGGAGGAGGAGGGAGGAGAGCGAGGGACTGGGAGGAGGAGCGGGAGGGAAGGTGGTGGGAGAAGACGTGGGGGTGCGCCAGGTCCCCCCTGCTCCCTCCGCCCCACTCCTTCTCTTTCTCCCGCTCCCTCTCTCGATCCCTCTCTCTCTCCCGGTACAGCTGCGGCGTGCTCTGGTGGTGGTAGTGCTGCGGCAGGTGGTGCCGGTTGTGGTGGGAGGACGAGGACGACGACGAGGACGAGGAGGACGAGCGCGAGGAGTGGTGCAGGGGCCCGTCTCGCGCCAGGCCCAGGGCGTGGGACGCGGAGGACGAGGATTCCGCCCTGCCGGGGCCCCTGCGGGAGTGAGGCTGCGGCGGCCCGCCGTGGCTCCAGTGGCCCGACGGACGGGGGGTCTGGCCCGACGGGTAGCCCTGCTTGGGATGGGCCTCGGACGGGATGCCGGTCAGAGCCAGGCTGCTGAAGCCCAGCCGGAGGCTCTCGGAGTCGAAGGCCTCGATCTCGGACGCCTGGCGCTCCAGGAGGGACCGGATGCGCTCCGAGCGCTCGTTCTGCAGGGACAGCATCTCCTCCTCGATCTGGAGAAACAGAGCCACGGGTGTCAGAGCTGCACAGAAACGGCTTCCGATTGGCCCGCAGGGGCAGACGACACAATGCAACTACTGATCGTGCGGAGTTTTAGTGAACTAAAATTCACCCCATTTTATAAATGCAGATCTTACTGTGAAACATTTCATTTGTAAAATAACTCTGACCTTATAATGTTTAATTAAATCGTTAAATCTAGATCTTCAGGTGACAGGAACGGGCTTCTCCGAGTGTTTATTTTTACAAGCTTGCGCTCATCAGCCTCCACTTTTTCAAAATCCAGTCAACATCCAAAAGCTTGGAATCAAGTCCCTGCTGTCGCTACTTCTGCTTCCTCCGCTTCGACTGCTGTGTTTACTTGAAAGGTTGTGTGAGTTTTCTGGCACAAATTCATCACTTGCATAACATTACTGGCAAAAACACAAACCAGACTATGTTAAATATGGTTTAAACATGGTTTGTGCCATACACAGTGTGCTTCTGCAATGAATTATTGGTTGCACAGCAGAGCATGAAACCATTAAAAAGCAAGTCATTTTAAAACGAGTTTCAAAACAAAGCAACGGGATTAAATACACACCAACAAATCTAATGGGATTCGCCAATAACCAAAAAAAACTATAGCTTAAATGAATCAGTTTAAATGCTACAAGTAAATATAGACATCACAACACTACAATGAACAGTATAAAATAATGGATATTCGGTGCATTTACCAGTTACTAAATTGTGTTTAAAAAATTAATTTTATGCAAGTGTTAAATGACAGAAAAGATAAATGTAAAAATTGAGGGAAGCATGCAGTAACAATTAAACTCTTCTAATAGAAAAAAAGTGAAATTGTTTTAAATGCTACAAGTGAACAGACATCACAATATAATGTACAGTGCGTGTACTTTGAGATTACGTAAAGATGACATTTGTGAGTGTTATTAAATGTTTTATTATTATTACTAATTTTAAGCAAGCATTAAATGACAGGAAAGGTACTTTCAGAGTAAAAATTGAGAAATATGCATAATAAAAAATGTAAATTAATTTTTGCTACTAGTGAATATAGACTTTATAATTGTACCGTATAAAATGATGGATATTTATTTTCAGATTAAAGATTATATTTAGCCACGTTACATTATTTGTGTTATTTTTTATGTTTTTTTAATTGATTTTAAGTGAACGTCAGATCGTGGCAGATGCAATTTAAACGTAAAAATTAGGGAAATATGGGTAACACTTTACTTGAAGGGGTGTGCATAAGACTGACATGACACATGTCCTGAATATGAAGGAGGTTTTATGCATGTTTATGACACGTCATTAAGTGTCATTCACTCAGTTATGTAATTTATGTAAAGATGACAACTTGACATAAACCAGTACATCATAACCTGTCAGTGTCTTTGTCATGATAACTTGACACTACCAAGACAACATGTCATAAATTTGTCATAAACATGACATAGCAGATTTATTATTAAACCTAATAAACTACTTGGCTTTATGGGTTAACAATACATTAAACTGTCATGTGGTCATGGGACCAGTTATAATTGTGTTATTAATATTTTTCTGACCACTTTTTTTTCAGTTGTACAAATTGAATTTATCATCAAAATGTCGTTAAGTGCTAATACTCTGCCAAATAATTTTATAACAGTGTCATTAATATTTTTCTTGACCTCAACTACAGTGGTACAAGCTGAATTTGTCATTAAAATGTCGTTAATGTGTTAATACTCTGTCAAATTGTTTTATAACAGCATCATGAATATTTTTCATTTCGTAATGTGTGTTTTTTTGTTTTTTTTTTTAGTTTCCTCCAACAGAAGGTCAGATAATACACCATTTCAAATGTTGTAAAAAAGATTAACTGGTGTTAGAGAAATAAATTCAATCGTCCAATAATAATAATAGTAATAATAATAATAATAATAAGTGAATAAATAAAATTGTACTTTATTGCATTTGGAGAGCCATTCACCCAAAAATTTAAATGAGAACAGTACAATGGTGGGTTAAGTCCTGCAGAATTTGGTCCATATCACTGCAAAAACAGTTAATTACAGCATCCCACACATTTCTCTTTTCTTGACATGCTGATTTACATCATGGAAAAGTCTACCCAAGACACCACTGTAACAGTGTTTTGAGAAAATCGCCTTTAAATTTGTCCAAATGAAGTTCATAGCAATGTATATCACTAATCAAAAATAATATTAACGGTAGGAAATTTCCTAAATATTTTCATGGAACATGACCTTTACTTAATATCCTAATGAATTTTGGCATAAAAGAAAAATCAATCATTTTGACCCATACAATGTATTGTTGGCTATTGCTACAAATATACCCGTGATACTTAAGACTTGTTTTGTGCTCCAGGGTCACATTTTTTTAAACGTATAGCTGTCATATAGTACAAAATTGTCTTATTAAAGTCAAGTTGTCATGACAAAGACACTGATGTACTGGTTTATGTCGAGTTGTCATAACACAGGCATCTCAAAACAATGTCGTCTTTGAATTTTAAATGACTGAGCGAATGACACTTCATGACATGTGTCATAAACATGCATAAAACCTCCTTCAGGGGTGCCCCTACACATCACGAAACCCAGTAATGAAATCACGTGTATTTAGTGTGCTTGTGTACGACTGCAGTTTCGACGGGATGTTTGAGCAGTTCAGAGAAGCACTGCTCTACAACAGGGCCATGAGTGTGTGGAGCGTTTACCCGCTGCTCCAGCAGGGCTCTGCGGATGGACACTCTCTGCTCCAGGTCCTTCACCTCCCTGTCGTGCTGCGTGTCGGTGTGCATCTTGATTTTGCTCTGGTACGCGTTGAGTAACTCCAGCTCCTGCTGCAGCTGCATCCTCAGCGCCTGATACTCGGCTTCCTGCGTCTCGTCCAATCGCAGCTGCGGAGAAACGGCACAAAACGCCACAGGTCAGTGAAGCGGGGGAGCTCCGAGTCCGCGGCGGGATCGGATCAGCGTTTGG
>JAHKKF010522697.1:1837-30461 GCA_019740295.1 Labeo calbasu
AGTAGTTTGTCCAAATTCATAGTATAAAAAAAAAACAGTAGGTAAAAAGTACCTGGAAGACCAACTACTACTGGTACGATTCTGAGGTGCACATCAAATGGACACTTTACTGTGCCCCATGAGGCCACAAAAGAGAAGCTATGACTGGAAATCAAGCAACGCAACTGACACTGGAAGGTCACTTGACAACATGGGATTTGTACAGGGGTGCACATAAGTGGTGCACACAAAATAAAAAATGCAAAATATGTTCATTGACATGGTTGACAGCTGATAATGCACAATGACCTTTTCAGATCGACTAACTATAATAATGTATTAGATTTCTATTCGAACTGAATGCAGAAATCTTCCGGTTTCAGAGCAAAACACAAAACACAAGCACCACTGCATAAGAAGCATGTGACATTTTCATTCTTACTAGCCATATTCATATTTCGGATACAGTTTTGGTGGCGCCAGTTTTCCTCAATGCGATAGAAAATAGATTAGCGCACCAATGCATGCAAATGTTTGTCTAAACATTAACAGAGAGCTTTCATTAAATTTAAAATGTCCGAATCTGGAACAGACAATAATCAAACCGAATTTTCATTTAACATTTGAGTTGATGTTAACAGGCCTTCAGTCTGCAACAACACAGTTCTAAACTATATTAAACAGAGCAATTCAAATCTCAAAAGCGCAAACGGCATAATCGTAAGACATCATTCCCTGAATAGCTGGGCAGGATTTAATAATTGATGACAAAGGAAGAGTAAGCAAATGTGACTGTTGCAGAAAAACGAGAGGCTTTAGAGTACAGCTGCTCTGTTTGTTATGGCCTCTGAGGGAACAGCAGCACAGAAGACCCCAAAGCCTTTGTACAAACACGTCCACACCCTCAAATTCTCACACTCCAACTCTCTTACATGAAAAAAGATGACAAATCCCCATGTTTGGGGTGCTTTTAATATTCCTTTTCACTTCGGGCCTCAAATGCATCCCTATGCGATCACATGTATAGAGGAGTGGAACCGAGCAGCCTCTGTTGTGTTTTGCAATCGATCCTTCCGGCAGGCTACAGTCCTCCCACGGGCTGCAATGAGCCAGCATGAGCAGCCAGCGTGATTAGCATCATGGGACGGCAGAGCTCAGAAAAACAAACCCATTGTGGAGCTCTCGGAGCATATGGCGTGTCCACCCACAGCAAGCTGGGGGAAAAAAGAGGGTAGAATCCAGTCAGATTTCTAATTGGTCACAAAACATTGACTGTGCTGGTGTGAGAGCACTGTAAAGGTGAATGTATGGGGTTTGTGGGAGGAGAGGGGCTGGAACGTTACACTTTATAAATAAATGATGAGCTGTTCTTCAAGCCTGATTACTTCCCCCATCCCCTTTCTACCCCAGCCAGCCCTGCGCCCCCATCCCACCATGCTTTAATGGAAAAATGTGACTGATGCCCCCATTGACCCATGAGGAAGAGCTGGAAAGTCTGGCATAAATCATGCTATATTTAAATGATTTAAAAGAGTCTGGGCTTTTTTTTTTTTTTGGAAGCGACATATTTTTTTGCCGGTAATGCCGTTGCTATCTTGTAAACAAATGATTAACTGCCTTACGAATGATTAACTTCCCTTTAAACATAACCTCCAAACCTGTTTTGATAATCAACAACAAGGTCTAGGCAAATAATCTAAGCCCAAGACGAACACGGCCATGCTTGATTTATGGGATTTCTTTGGATCCGCAACAGCAGAGATCTAACAATAAGTAATCCCGTAATCACACACAAGCACTTGATGCTTCTTTTTAACAAAGTGGCAATTATTTATGCCTAATAATGGTACTTAGTAACATGTCAGTCTTTTACCCATTCATGCATGAAAAATTTATGAAGCACATGCTAAAGTTTCAGGATTTTTTTTCTGCTCATGTCACTTTAGAAAAGTGATCCTTAAACCTTTTGACTTCATTACAATATTCAAATGCCCCATGACTTTTCCAGTTGTTTGATTTACTGGATAACGATTAGGTTCTTTAAAATATATTAGCACTGGCATGATTCCTTGCTTCAATTCGAGTACTGGGTTATAAAAAAAATCCTCGATTGCATTATGCCCATGTCGAATAACCCTCAAAATACCGGAAGTGGTGCAGTCCATGTAATCCATTATTAGACCGTTTTCTAATGCCGTAGATTTAATATATGTAATTATTTACGTGCGTGTAGGTGCATCTCAGACAATCAGTTATCACTTATATGTGTGGAGAATCTCTTTAGATTTGTAAAGTAAATCATTTATAAACCCGTGCAAACACAGGAGATTAACGTTACCTCAAAACGTGCTAACATGTTAACATGCTAAATGTTTTTCGCGATTTCAAAATAAAAGCTTAAACACTCACTGAGTTTACACATTTTGATGCCCACATGTTCAAAAAATTACAGTGGCTGTAGCATTTCTGTCGTAAAGAAATGGCCAAATATTAAAGATTAAGTAGACATTTGAATTAAATGTTGTTTAGTCAGTATTAAACAGCATTAGATGGCGCCCTCAGCAGGCTTGTCACAATAAGTAATGTACATTCCATCTGTTGTTTACAATACATTACTTTCACCTTATCTTTTGTTCAATAAAACCATATGATGACTTGCTTTATTTGAAGTTTGACTTTGACTGAAGTTTATTTGACTTTATTATATATGTACTTTAAACTATTTTAAAGGCATTTGTTTGCTTAGGTCTATTTTTATTACCTCAGAAAAATGATTATAATCTTCCAGTTACTCGATTAATCATCAGAATAATCGACTGATTCCTCAATTACCAAAATATTAGTTAGTGACAGCCCTTACAATTTCTGTTTGATAAAAGATTTCAGAGTTTGGAATGACTATAAAAATGTAAAATGTCTAAGGATTTATAACAACCGCATCACCCAACTGATCCTTCACAGGGAGCTTGACTGACAGGTGATCTGACCAATCATAATGCTAAATCTGCCATTTTGTCTGACAAACAAGTCAGACATGAGAGTAGATTCAAGGGTTAGTTCACCCAAAAATGAAAGTTCTAAAGGAGACGTTCACTTCCAGAACAAACATTTTAAAGATAATTTACTCACCCTCTTGTCATCCAAAATGTTCATGTCTTTCTTTCTTCAGTCGTAAAGAAATTATGTTTCTTGAGGAAAACATTTCAGGAATGATCTCCATATAGTGGACTTCAGTGATGCCCCCAAGTTTGAACTTCCAAAATGTAATTTAAATGCAGCTTCAAATGGCTCTAAATGATCCCAGCCAAGGAAGAAGGGTCTTATCAAGCAAATTGACAATTTATATACTTTTTTAACCTCAAAGTATTGTCTATGTCTACGTGAACTCTGTTTTTTCCAGGTCAGTACAGTTAGGGTATGTCAAAAAAACTTATTTTCTTCCCGAACTTCAAAATCGTCCTACATCACTGCAGAAGTACTGACCAAGTGTTTACAAAGTGAACATGCAAAGAAGATCAAACGCCCTTTAAAAAAATGTAAAACAGTGATGCAGGTCGATTTTGAAGTTGAAGAAGAAAACGAGATGGGAGTTTTTCAACCTACCCTAACTGTATTGACCCGGATTACACAGAGTTCACATGCGCATCGCAGAGATGAGACAAGACGAGCATTTGAGGTTAAAAAGTATATAAATTGTCAATTTGTTTTGAAAATGACCGGTCGTTTTGCTAGATAAGTCCCTTCTTCCTCGGCTGGGATCATTTAGAGCCATTTAAACTACATTTTGAAAGTTCAAACTTGGGGGCACCACTGAAGTCCACAATATAGAGATAATCCCTGAAACGTTTTCCTCAAGAAACATAATTTCCTTACGACTGAAGAAAGACATGAACATCTTGGTGAGTAAATTATCTGTACATTTTTGTTTTGGAAGTGAAGTACTCATTTAATTACTCACCCTCATGTTTTCCAAACTCTCATGTTGTTCCAACCTTCGTTTGTCTTCCAAACACAAATTAAGATATTTTTGATGAAATCCAAGAGCTTGCTAACCCTCCATAGACAGGAAGACCACGTTCAAAACCCAGAATGGTACCAAGAACAAAATAGTCCATGTGACATCAGTGATTCAATTGTAATTTTATGAAGCTATGAGAATCATTTGTGCTCAAAGAAAACAATGCGTGTATGCATCTTGATACTCTCCAAAATGTCGCTAGGCTGACACAGAAGAAGAATTGTTGAATACAGTCATTATTTTTGTTTTCTTTGCACAGAAAAAGTAATCTCGTAGCTTCATGAAATTACGATTGATGGATTTCATCTCGATTTCATCAAAACTTTGTGTTCCAAAGACAAACGAAGGTCTTACAGGTTAACATGAGGGTAGGTAATTAACATTTTCGGGTGAACTAACCCATTAAGGTTGACAGATTTAAACTTGAAAAATTGTGTGTATTGACGTCTTTCCACGGTTGAAATAAAATACCTTCTGATGTCCACTCATGTTTATTTCATGCTTTATGTTAATATGAACTGAGGTGCTACCGTGATCTGTCACAACACATTAAAGAAAACGTTATTTGTTATATAAAATGGCAAAACTTGAAAGCTGAGACCTTGTTTCATACCAGAAGTAACCTGCTCTGACTTGTCTGTCATCGCATTGTCAGTTTCCTCTTTGCTCCTCGATGTATTTTTCACTGCGTGAGAGTGGCATGGCTTGTCAGACATAGCACCAGCATCAATTACAAAAACAGACTGCGTAGACTTTTGTTTAAACCAGCATTTAATACTCTTTTGAAGCACATTTATTTTCATTTCCAAATGTATGCAGTCCATTCGGTTTTCTTGTATAAAATATGTGAAAAAATGTCACCAATCGTCCTCTAGCCTCACTCAGTTGAGTCTCTTGGAGTTTCTGAGTGCACAGAAAGGCTTTCCTGCATGCCTACAGTCACAAACAGGAAGTTTTTCAGCATGTTCATGACAATCGGTGTTCCACGGTGACCACAGTCACCGTCACCGACTAAAACAGGAAGTATATCTACACCGTTATAAGACTGTGTAAGAGGTGTGTGTAGGCACCAATCATCCTGAACATGCTTCACATGTGCTTGAATGCAGGAAGTAACATTATCTGACAGGAAGCAGAATCCAGAAGTACTAGCTCATGACATGCTTGGTGGAAAATCTTTGAAGCCTGGATTGAGTTTTTGTACTGATCTTTTCCAACCTACCAAAAATTAATGAAAGTTTTAATACATAACTGTAAACATAACAGATAAACAAGATCCTCTGGCCTCTAAGGAATGTAAGTAACACGTCAAACCATAATCGGAGTTCCCAGTCACATGGTTACCTGTGGAGCGGTTCAGCAGAAACTTAAGCCCAAAACCGTAATGTGCAGTAGAGGTGATAAATAATAAACACACTCCATCCCTCTTTTTTTAATAACAATATTCCCCATCTACTATTAATAGAACTGTAGAAGTTTAATAGCAATGTTAAAAGGAATCTTTACCACGTCATAAAAACCAACCAGATTCCAGATGCCCTAAAGGCAGGAAGAGGGGAGGTGAAAGGAGTTAAAACTAACTCCATTTACAAGCGATCATTATCTGCTCCGGGTCAGAACCCTCTGCAATTATCCAAAATCTGTTTGTAATTTTCAAAACTCAACTGGGTCCCGCCTCCACGTTTCACAAAGAAAGGTTCCCTTATCATGTTTTACATAGGGACAGAAAGGGTTTTAATGCTTAAGTTGGAAGAGATCTGTGTTTTGAAGCCGAGAGGCTTGCATTGCATGCTAGAAAGTGCTGTCCTTTTGATTGTGATTTTAACAAGCCTGATTTCTAAAGACAGGCGGGAAAAAGGTCTAAATGTGCGGTCACATTTGCCCTTGTTTGGCAAAAATTGCGGGCAAAATCCAGTCATTTCAATAAGAATCCACGCAGTTAAGAAATTTCGTATGAGGGTGGACCAGGGTTGCCAGGTTTTCACATTAAAACCCATCCAACTGCTACTAAAAACTTCCCCAAAACTATCCCAACTGCATTTTGAGAGGGAGGTCACCCCATTAAAAAATTGCGTTCTGGGGGATCGTTTTTTTTTTTTTTTTTCACACATTTTTTTTTGTCAGGGAACTGTGGGAAAAATGTGGACTTGGCAACACTGGGGTGGACAGATTTTGCTTCTAATCTCTATGACATCTCTATTGACAATGGACCTGTTTTTGCACGGAAAACTTTGCCTAAATTTCGCAAATATGACCAAACCTTAAGGAAATGGGCGAGTTATTGGAGATAAACCAGTGATGCAGTGGAAGTTAACTGGTGACGTATGGTTTAGTGGAAGATTGCCCGTACAATCCATAGAAATCAGGGTGCCTGTGGCTCTGTGAGGCGTCGATCCAGTCGTGCATGGAGAGCCCCTGTAGAGGCTGGGACATTGAGGGCGTGGAGGGCAGGGGGTGGGTGTAGTCCTGTGTCCAAGGGAAAGATCCCGAGCGCGGGTATGGAGGATGGCCGCGGTGATTCGATATGGAGGGGACGCTAGAGCAGTAGCAGTTGTCCATCGTGCACATGAGAATCTTACGGCCGCCATACTGCGGCAGCATGGCCTGCTGGGACGAGCTAGGGTTGGGGTAGTCGGCAGGAGTAAAAACGGAGCTGGAATGATGGACAGACTGGGCGCTGCTGCTACTGCTGAGGCCTACAATGTGCTGGGTGGAGCTACAGGGAGCCATGGGCGGCTGCGATGTCGGCCCGTCTGTGGAGTTGGAACCTTGACCCAGGAACTGCTGTTTGCTCATGGGGCCGGACGAGGACTCCAGCAGGCTGGTGCTGCTTTCAGGGAAGGCCGTGGAGTGTTTGCGTTTCTCACCCCCGGCGGTATTCACACTGGAGGGGTGGACAGAAACGCTCTGGAGGAAGTGCGCGGGAGTACTGAATGGTGCTGGAAACAAGGAGGACAAAGAGTTTGATTTGTGGGAAAAACAGTTTGTTGAACAGAAATATTTTTACAAGCAAAATCAGTGATCTTAAATGTTTGTGCTTCAGGACCTAGATGATTTACGTGATGTACAACCAAACAAACTAACAACCAAAAGCTCCTTTCACACAGCAATACCAGTAAATTGATGCAAAATTACCGAACGGCTTTACTGGTAAACACAAAAATGCGCTGTTTACTCAGGCAATGATGTTCCGTCTTTTTACCAGTAAAGAACCATTCACATATCAGTTTCTAAATACCGGTAAAATCTGTGGCATCATTAACCAGAAATGACCTCTAAATGGCTGCGCCTCCCGGTGTTGTGTAAACATGGAGGGGTAAACCATCAGTGTTTTTGTTTTTTTATTTTTGTGTCAACGTTCACATTCATGCAGCTGCTTTTGGCCCAGAGACATCGTATTAGACAGCGTGGAGTAAATGTGTCATCTGCTTCAGAATTTTATGATTGGCCCAGAACTGTTGAGTTTTAAATTTCAACAGCTCTTGATTGACCCAGCGGTAAATTACCAGTAAAAACCGTATGTGTAAAAGGGGCTAAAATTCAAAAAGGTTAAAGTACAATATTTATTGTTTCTTGCATGTTTTTATTGCTTTATTGTATTTTTGTATGTGTATTGCTAATTGCACCTTGGGGTTGTCAAGAGAAATTTTGTTGTGCTACACAATGACAATAAAGTACTTGACTACTTTTTTTTTTTTTTTTTTTTTTTTTTGAGGATGATGGTCGGTGGTGAATAAGATATAAAGAAACTGACAAATTATTTAAAATCTAGTTTAAATCTAGTCAGTAGGGCTGCCTTCGACTAAAAATTTTTCTGGTAGACTAGTAGTCGTTCATTTTAAGCATTAGTCGACTATTAGTCGCACGTTTATGAATAAACCATATAAATCATAATAATGAGCCTTTAAGTGCCTACATAGCCTAACAAACGCATAAGCGCACACAAAAAAAGCTTGCCACGGAGCACCGGTGTATATAATAATTATGAATGTGTCAGGGAAAAACAGTAAGGAGACTGCATTAACCTTTTAATAATTTATTGATAAACTAGTGCTTTTATTTGTTTTCGGCTTAAGAGATGAAGTCGGCAACACTGACTCGTCATCTCCGGATGACTTAATCTGAGAATATTTGTTTTTTTTTTTTAATTGGTTTATTTAAAAGTAGACATTTCACTCTCTATAGATACATTTTTTCATGTCTGTAAGGCAAGTATACACAGAGTTTGAAGTTTTTGCCTTTCATCCTTTTTGCCTGAATTATTTTACAAAAGCACGTTTCGTTGTTATCGTGAGTGCACACAAATAAACGTAAATAAACGAGTCTTTACAGATTCGAAAGACGTATTCTATCTGTATGACCAAAAATGGAGTATTTTAAGAGCAAGTGACTGCACGGTGCCTCCATCTGTCATGCGGTGAGCACGCTACTGTTCAGCTTCCACACTCTGCATTATATTAAGCTGTGATATAAAGTTGCTACTACATACATCTTTTAGATGAAAAGCCATATTTAAGGATGATGAATGATAGGCGAGTGTTTGGATGTCCTGCCCGATGTAATATATTACCACAAAGACCAGCCGTTAACAATCTGACTGCGTGACTTTGCAAAACAAAAAAATAAAAATTTTTGTCGACCAAGCCTCTTCTCATCGACTAACGGTTAGTCGACTATTAGGTGGCAAACCTTCTAGTCAGCGTACTTTTTGTATTCATGGTGGTTTCATATGGGGTTGACAAACCTTTTTCAATAGATTGACCTCAATGTTATGAGAAAAAAATTAAGATACTTCAATATGTCAGAATGCCTGCTCCTGCGTTAGCAGTATCACACGCATGTGTTGTCAATGCGCGTCAAAAACTTACACAGAAGAGAAGAAACTATTGAATAAAGTTGCGTTGCTGTCTATGGAGGGCCAGAAAGCTTTTGGATTTCATCACAAATATCTTAATTTGTTTTCTGAAGGTCTTACGGGTTTGGAACAACATGAGGGTGAGTAATTAATGACAGAATTTTCATTTTTAGGTGAACTGTTCCTTTAATGCATTAACTAATGTTAATAAATGGGGCCTAAATGTAAAGTGTTACCAAAGTATTTTTACAAATACCATAAATTATAATAAGTATATAAAAGTTTCTAGGGAGTTGTACAGAATGACATTTCACAATCTGAACTAACCTTGCTTTGTCATAAAAAGGTAAAATAATTTCATATTTAAGACAACTGACATGTATTTTACGCTCTCAAAAATTTCCCAATTAATTTTAATTAAGAAATTCCCTTTTTGAATTGCATTTTAATGTATAGGTGCAAAAAAAACGACATTAGTATGTTTACTTTGGCTTGCTTCTACCAAATGACATAAACATGTGCTGAAAAACTTACTGTGGCTAGTGGCATTTTGTTTGTTTTATTTTAGAGTCCACAATCCAATTAGAAAAGATGTTTGACCCAAAACCACTTAAGTTTTTCTTACCTTCCAGTATTTTTCTCAAGTTCTTTTCCTTTTTTGAGACTTCAGACAGGAATATTTTGGAATTAAGATGACCCACTTTGTACGGAGGCAGAACACTGCCTGTGCATGACTGTGATCTGTAAAAAAGACCATTACACATAACCAGATTACTACATATTTAAAATGTGATTTGGTATTCAGTTTATATACATTTCTGCACTTAGACTCATACCTGTCCATGAGTATTTTTACTGGTTTTGTGTTCTGCAAAGCAAAAGAAAACAGAACAAAATATTAATCTCTTCTGCAGTCTACAAGCTGCTGCTTGACTGCCTCTTTGTGTATAAACACGGAAAAATCTGGAAGTGCAGATCTGCTGATAACAACCACACACAGACAGGAAAACATTTCACACAGGTATGGGCACATTCACACTGTGTGTTTATGAGAGTATGTGGGATGGGAGTGCGTTCAGGGAAATATTCACAGTGTCCGAAAACCAAGACAGCTGCCTTACTGCCCAGTCAGACAGACTGAGTTTTTATATGAAAGAAAGTGATTTCAGACACCATGACATCATGTTTAATAATCAAAAACAGGGAGGCATATTTAATCACTCCACTGCTTTTTTTCGCTAGGCATGGAATCATATGTGGAAAACAAAAGAATTCTGAATTAAAAGTTGTTTACATTAATCAAAAATGACATGTATGAATTAATTTCTTTCTTTCAAACACTTCATCAGACAGCGTTTTTACCCCAGCAGCATCCAAACCGCACACACAAAGGATTGTGGGATATCATAGACAGTGAAGGACGAGCAGATCAAGGCATCTGTGAAGGGTGAAAGAGAGAGAATCGACCTCACCTTCATAATGTTAATATCCTCTGCCTTGTCAAACACAACTTGGACAGAGCTGAGCAGTTTCTTGGCCTCCTGACGGCGTTCATTGAGCTGGAGGGTTTGCGTCGAGTTCTCCTGGCAGTATTTGGAGTGTGCTTTATCCAGCACCTCTAGAGTTCTCCCCAGGTCATCTTCTAAGAGCTGGTGCATTTTGTGATACTGCACACGCACCTCCTCCTTCAGCTGCCGTACTTTATCCTGCACAACACACACACACACATACACACAAGGACACATACTGAATTTCTATAGTCTCCCTCGTAAACATTTAGACAGCTCTCTGTAGAAAATGAAACTGAATACAACACTAAAGATATCTCTTTGATGTCTCAGCCATTTTAAATTGAAAGTAAACAAAGAGTTTTAATTTTTCTGCTTGTCATATGTTAACTCCAAGAAAAATCCCCGATTTCATGTTTCAGTTTCTAGTTTCAGAAAAGATTACAATGTCTCAAACTGTGCTCAGACTTTACTAAAGTATGCAATCAAAAGATATTTCTCAAAAGAAATCAAAAGAGATTTTAATATGAACAACTTCTTAAAATTCTCCCAAAACCAAATGATCTGAGCTACAACTTATAAGAGACAAAGTTGATTAATAAATGAACCTGAATTGGGTATCTGTGCTGTCTAAATTATATTTAAGAATTTTAATATACTTTCACAAGATCAATTGTAGCCACACACAACCTTTTTGATTTAGAAAAGCTTGTATACAGATAAACATTTTACTTTACCAACCATTAAACTGCATTTTGCTTAGATATGTGTCCTAAATTGTTTATTTAACTATTTTTCTGTGCATGTTTCAGTGTTATTTATATACTCTTATAATATTTATTATTATTTCAAAATAGCTTTTGTTTTTATATTTTCAGTCTTAATTTTAATTTCATTTTAAGTTTTACTATTTTTGTTATTTGCTCTTGCAATTTAAAAAAAGAACTATTTAGTTTCATTTTATTTAGGTTTTAGTCATTTCAGTACTTCAACTTTAACTTATTCAGTTAGTTGCCAAGACTTCTAATTGTTTGGAGTTTTTATTAATATTAGTTTATAATATTATAAATTAATTTATAATAATTTAATATGTACACTGTATTTTATTTCAGGTTTCCTTTTTAATTAATGAAAACTTCTCATTTTTGTTTTACTTAATGTTAACAACACTGTCATATTTATGTCGAAAGTGCAGGTTATTATGTCAGTTGAGATGAGTCAGTCATAAAAAGTTCAGATTTTGTTCCTGATAATTTTGTTTTCATAGCTTAATATGAAAACATTCCATGTGTGTCAGCACAACTTAGCTCTGTCTGTAATCTTTCACTTTTGTTGTTTTTTTCTCCCATGTATGCAGGTTGAACGAAACATGTTTATGATCTGATTGCATTATATTCCTTAGAGGTTCATTAGTTAACATTAGTTAACTACATTAGTTAACATGAACTAAGAATGAACAATACTTCTACAGCATTTATTAACCTTAGTTAATGTTAATTTACAGCATTTACTAACGCATTATTAAAATCTCAAGTGTGTTTATTAACATTAGTTAATGCACTGTGAACTAATAAGAACTAACACTGAATGACTGTATTTTTATTAACTAACATTAACAAAGATTAATAAATAGTGTAATAAATGTATTATTCATTCATCATAGTTAATACATTAACTAATGTTAAGAAATGACACTTTATTGTAACCATTTTTCTTTTCTTGCTTATTCCCGATTTGTGTTTTTTTTAACTTCTCTTCAATATTATTTGTTATTTATATATTTTTATCTAAATCCAAAACATGGAGAATTTCAATTCAATTCAGTTCAATTCAAATTTATTTGTATAGCGAATTTCACCAAATCTCTCCTTGACAGTATTATTTTGTAGTACAACATACTTGTCTAATTCATTTTCCTTAAACAACAAAAATAAAACTGCAGAGAGGGAGAAAAGGTCTTAAGCACAGACGCTGCCAATGTCATACCAAAAACAGCCTCTTACATATTCATTAGCTGCAGTAGAGGGTGAGGGGAGACACATGCAGACAGATAGACAGAGGAAGACAGAAGCGTGTGTGTGCATGCTCCTATCAACAGCTCCTTACCTCCACCAGTAGTTTGTCAGACTCCAACTTATACAGCTGCTCCTCGATGTCTTTCACTCGATCGTCAATGCGATCCTGCTGCTTCATTAACATATGCTGAAGGGAGGGAAAAACAACAAAAATCAAACCTTTTTTCACAGATTCATGATCTGTCAAGCTTAAAAAAAAACAAAAAACAGAACGACTCCAGGATCAAGGAACGCCTGAACTATGAACTATTTTTAAAAATATTTTTCATTTTAAAGTCAAACCGAAGCTAACAAAAGCAATGCACTCTCCATCTTCTCCCAAAATAAGACCAAACATCCTGCAGATCCACTATATAACATCAGATAGATAGATCTAAATCTTGCAGCTCTATACTGTAAATAATTTGAAATGATAAACAATCAAAATAAAACACTTTAAATGTTTTATTTATTTACCTTCATATATTCTCTGTGATATCAACTCATATCAAACATGCAACTGAATGTTGTTGAATTACTAAAATATTACGGTAAAATCTCAAAGGGGTTTACAAGGAAATATTTTGCTGTGTCAGAGGGGTTCAGATGACAAAAATAAAACTTCAGGAATCTGTGATCTATGAGCTGGTTGAAGGCTTTTTATTTTATTTACAAATTTTTATTTACGAATTTTCTAAAAATGGGGTGGAAATAAATAAAAAAGTAATAAAAATTACATATACTATCAAATATTTTTGAACAGTAAGATTTTTTGTACGTTTTTAAAGAAGTCTCTTCTGCTCACCAAGCCTGCATTTACTTGATCCAAAGCAAAAACAGTAACGTTTTGAAATATTTTTACTATTTAAAATAACTGTTTTCTATTCGATAATATTTTAAAAAGTAATTTATTCATGTGATTTCAAAGCTGAATTTTCAGCATCATTACTCCAGTGTTCAGTGTCACATGATCCTTCAGAAATCATTCTAATATTCTGATTTGCTTCTCAAAAAACATTTATTATTATTATTATTATTATTATTATTATTATTATTATTTTGAAAACAGCTAAGTAGAATTTTTTCAGCATTTATCTAAAATATAAATCTTTTGTAACATCATAAATGTCTTTATCATAACTTTTGATCAATTTAAAGCATCCTTGCTAAATAAAATGGTTAATTTCTGCAATTTCTAAAACAATATATATACACAGACTCCAAACTTTTAAATGGTGTAGTGTATAATGTTACAGTTTCTTTTTTTCAGATAAATGCTTATTGGATTATTAAAATGGACTATTCTATTCAAAGTATCCTGAACATTTTTTAAATATTGATAATAATAATAATAATAATAGTACATGTTTCTTAAACCGCAAATCAGCACATTAGAATAATTTCTGATGAATCTGACACTGAAGACTGGAGTAATGATGCTGAAAATCTAGCTTTAATTACAAGAATAAATTACATTTTAAAATATATTTAATTAGAAAGCACTTAATTTATAGTAATAATATTTAAAAACTACTGTTTTTGCTGTACTTTGGATCAAATAAATACAGGCTTGGTGAGCAGAAGAGACTTCTTTAAAACACATTAAAAATCTTACTGTTCAAAAACTTTGACTGGTAGTGTATCACTGTTGCACATCATCTTCATTTGAGGATAATGATTAAAAACATTTGCAGAGAAGGTAATCCCATAACGCACTGCAACAACTGAACTATGAACTACGTTTTGACATATTTTTCCCCATTTACACCAAAATACAGCCCCAAAAAACCTGCAGGCCCTCAATGTGACATCCAAAAAAAATCTTATTACAGCAAATGAGGAAAACAAAACATGTCGGCAATGAGACTAATTCATCAGAATCGCACGCACACGTTTGCTTTGCGATTCTGCCTGCTATTAGGTGTCTGGACAGGTTTTAAATTGGATTCAGAGGAAGCCACTAACCCCAAAGCTCCCCCATCCCCCAGCCAAATCAAAGCCTGACAGTGTGCTGAAGCTTTTATAATCCCCTTTATACTCGGTCTCACATGCCCACAAGAAGAACACTGCACCTCACCACACCAAAGTCCACAGGATGCTGAATAACAAGCCAATTTAGTCATTTAATCACACAAATGTCCGTGCAACATGCAATCGGCCGATTGCAAAGGGAGAATGCAGCTGTCATGACAACAATAACGCGCATTGTGCATGCACGAGTGTGCGCATTAATAAGTGTGGAAATTTGAAGCAGAGCGCGAGGGGGCAAGGCCGTCTCGGGCTCTCATTTTGCTCGCTATCTCTCCCTTTGTTTGCATGGGCTTCTTGCAGTGTCAGTGACAGATTGTCATGTTATCCCAGCATAGTGAGATGTGCACGGGACCGCTGCAGGATCTATAGGTCACATGAGAGGAGACACATTCTTGGGGCCTGCAGCAACCCAGGCTCCTGCAAACCCCTGCACGGGTGCCAGGCAAACAAACAGCATCTCTACAGTCAACAGTTAACAGCGGTCACTGGTCGCCATGGACACCGATAGAGCGCAACAGTGCGGAAGTAAAAATCACATTCATTTTCTCCATAGAGAAACAGACATGAGCTTCAAGCTCACAAGTCAGTGTCATTTCAACTTTTTTTTTTAAACTGTTTATACGGCAAATTAACAATGAAACACTACATTGCCCACAATTATGAAGTGAAATCCACCAATCAGGGAACTTGCTGCATTACTGATACATACATAGATATGGGGGTTTGTGAGTCTAAATTATAAATACACAGGGCTGCACAATTAAAGGGGACATCAGATGCAAAATTCACTTTTACATTGTGTTTGCATATAAATGTATCTTAGCAGTGTAAATGCAACCACCCTACAATGATAAAAATCCATTCACTTTTTAGTTTTTAATCTCCAAGAAACCTAAACAGCCTCAATTATTAAGCCATTTTAATTTTATGCGCAATATGACATCACATTGCTCAGGCCCCGCCCACCACTGCTGACAGAATGTTCCATATTAGCGCATTTCTGCCCTCAGCCAGTTGTACGATGTCTGCCTTTTTCTCCGTGCTTGAGCAGCTGTAGTGACAACAATGACTTGTAAGCAATGCAGGTGTTTTGTAGTTGGATCTAAAAGGGAACGTAAGAGTCTTCATTTTCTCCCAACATCAGAGCCGCTGAGGACGCAGTGGATTAGTTTCATTTTCAATGGTAATGCGCCACAGAATACACAAAAAATGGAAGAGAGGGGCGGAGTGAGCAGAGCTCATTAGCATTTAAAGAGACATGCACCAACATGGGACGCTGTTAACAGAGCTGTTTTTGACAAGGTAAAAAGGGGGTTGTTTTACACGACCATTGAGGGATTTTAACTAAAGTATGTTACAGACATTTCATGAAGACCTGAAAAAATCACACCAACTTGTGGAAAATGTGTATCCGATGTCCCTTTTAAAAAAAACTGAAATATGACTTACTGTGATTATCAAATCAAAGGCTGGTTTAGTGTGTCTGAAATTGATGCGCTGTATTTATTTACAGCTTATTATCCAGTGTTTTCAGTGTCTCAAATAAGCTTAGTTTACAATAAATGCACACTGCCTATAACGCAACGTGCCAGGATCAATTTATTTTCACATTTCGCATAACTTCCAACATTTTTGTAGACATTTACAGCACGTTACCAGATTTATAACAAGAAGCACTTATAAACCTGTTGTCGGCTTAAAAGTCTCCCTCCAGTTTATAAAATACACCAATAAATAAATATGTGTAAGGTTTAACATTTAAAAGTGAAGAATTTATGACATATTTGTACTGTAACTTGTAGCAGAATATTTTTTACTTTAAGGCACAATTGCATTTTTACAGTAACATAATGATCAAAATATTAACGAAAAATAGAGTGGTACAGATATCAAGTATTTTTATTTTTTGTATTTTTTTTTGTATCAAGTATTTTTATTTTTGTATTTTTATTTGAAGCACATTGCATTGTTACAATTATATATATATATATATACACACACACACACAGTTTTTGAACAGTAGGATTTTTAATGTTTTTAAAAAAGTCTCTGCTCAGCCATATTTTAAAACGTAATTTATTCCTGTGATCAAAGCTAAATTTTCAGCATCATTACTCCAGTGTTCAGTGTCACATGATCCTTCAGAAATCATTCTAATATACTGATTTGTTGTTCAAGAAACATTTATTATTATTATTATCATCATCAATATTTAACAGTTGAGTAAATTTTTTTTAGAATTTTCTTTGATGAATAGAAAGATCCAAAGATCAGCATTTATCTGTATCATTTTTTTTGACAGAATGAAATTATAGAAATTAATACTTTTACTTAGCAAGAATGCTTTAAATTGATCAAGTGATGATAAATACATTTATAATGTTACATATTATTTCTATTTCAAATAAAATGCTGTTCTTCTGAACTTTCTATTCATCAAAGAAACCTGAAAAAAGTCTACTCAGATGTTTTCAACATAATAATAATAATAATAATAATAATAATAATAAATGTTTTCTGAGCAGCAAATCAGAATATTAGAATGATTTCTGAAGGATCATGTGACTGGAGTAATGATGCTAAAAAATTCAGCTTTGAAATCACAGGAATAAATTACATTTTAAAATATATTCAAATAGAAAACAGTTCTTTTAAATAGTAAAAATATTTCAAAGTTTGACTGTTTTTGCTGTACTTACAGCGTTATGAATTTTTGTTCTTATGATCACTTCATTCACTTAGCAGCATGTTAATGCCAAATTCAAAGTCTATTGTAATTTGATCTGTCCTGAGCTTTGCGTGAGGAGATCTGTTTGTGCGGTGAGGAAAGCTGCTGCCCATGTAGAGCGTTCCATTTCAGTTAGCGTGCTGTCATTAAAGGCAGCTGTCTATGTAGGCAGCAGAACAGCTCACTACGGTGTGGAACAGATCAATAATTTTTAACAGATGAGTGTACCATTACTTTGTTTTCACATACTGGCATTTCGAGCACCGTGTCAACAGTGGTATCAGACTGAGTCACTGATTACACACGGTTACGAGTACAGGAAACCGTACATCTTCAGCTCGACAATGGCCAAAGCCTCACGCAACACACCAGCAGGAAGTTACAGAAAATGACTGCACTCCTGGTGCCGTTGAGCTTATCAGCAATCAAAAGAGGACCTTTTATTTAAGGTTTTTAATTTGATACAATTGTTGGCGTGCAGATGAATGTATCCGTGTACTATACATCTGTGTGAGCGCTTCTCGTTTCAAAACACGCAGATGTGCAGATACGATCTGTCAATCTCCTTTGATTGGGAGCACGGAAGGTAGCATCTAAAGAACCTACAGACTTCTACAGACAATGAACTGTTTCTGTGATAAATGTAAGCCATTTAATTGCAGCGACGCAAAGCCTGATGATAGGCTTGTTGATGGCTTTTTTAAGCTTTTAAAGGTGAAAAAGATTGGAGCTCAGACTGAGACCAGAATAATCTGGTTTTGTGGGGTAGTGTGAGGGGCGTGTGTGAATTTCACAGCTAAATGCTGGATTGAGTTGATTTATTTCCGCAGTTTGTAAGTGACTCAAAACAACCTACGTACAGCAAAGACAAAAGGTCAAGCATCTTGGCAGCTCGATGTGAAATCTGCAAACAGCACAGTGCTCTGAATGCACAGCGGTAACTTACAATTCACTTATAAATGGACAAAACTTCACGTGTACTTCACAGTATTCATTCATAAGCACAGATGAAAAACTCTGACAATTTTCTAATGAATGGTACATGATTTCATGAAACAGATGAGAGTACATATCCACTTAAAGAAAGGTCAGTATAGACACATCCTACATACACACCTGACACTTTCCATGAATACAGTAACCTTTCTGTGTGAACAGAGTATTTTGCAGTGAGAACTTTTAGATATGATTCATAAACCACTCTCTAACATATAACTAACCTATCACCGAAAGTACCTAGATAATGACCATGTTTATATTTACATCCCCTCTTAAAGGGACAGTTCACCCAAAAATAAAAATTCTGTCGTTAATTACTCACCCTCATGTCATCTCGGGTCAAAGACTGACACGGAAGAGAAAAACATTGTTGAATAAAGTCATTATTTTTGTTTTCGTTGCAGACAAATAGTATTCTCGCAGCTTCATAACATAACAGTTGAACCACTGATGTCACATGGACTATTTTAACAATGTCCTTACTACCTTTCTGGGCCTTGAACGTGTCAGTTGCATTAATGTCTATGCAGGGTCAGAAACCTTTTGGATTTCATAAAAAAAATCTTAATTTGTGTTCTGAAGATGAACGAAGGTCTTACAGGTTTGAAACGACAGAATTTTCATTTTTGGGTGAACTATCCCTTTAAATGGTGATTATGGCCTGTCCCACATCAGAGGTCTTGATCTTATGGACAGCATCCAACACTAAATCATGCAACAATATTAAAATTTTGACATACTACGGTTAACCGATATACAGTTAACTGTAGAAAAACAAGTCATTCTTAACCAACTTATTTAAATTTAGCCACATATCCCTTTTTTACACACGTCCTATAAAAAGGATGCAAAACATAGATCTAGGTTGCTATTAATAGAAATAGGTTGCTAAAAATGAATTTAGATTGATAACTATACACACCAACCACATATTGCTGTTCAGCAATGGGGCTTTAATGTAAAAAGCCTAAATCACCTCAGTCGAGATGCTGTATTGTAACTAAGGATAGATTCAAACTATATATAACTGAATCTATCTAAAAGCTTATTTGGAATTGCTGAACTGATTGTATTGGGCATCTATATATACTGTATATATTCATCTAATATATATTCAACCTTACTTTTACATGTGCTCTATGCTTACACAAGCATTTTTGTACTGTTTCACCACCACTACAACAAATAAATTATATTTAATTTGAATTAATTCAAAAAGGATCACACAAACACAAGTTACCATTTTAACATTGGGCAAATCCTTCTCCGAATGAACTCACTTTATCAGACAGAACGGTTACTGAATCAACATCTGATTTACCTACTAAACCCCAAGTTTTCATTATTCCTCAAAATGCATCAAGTTTCATGTACCTTACCATTACCTGGTTGTTTACACAACAACATGTAGCTAATGATACACATTTTACTTTTGTAATAAATGCTATTTTAATAGTAAGAAATAAAATTAAAGTCTTCTAAACTGAAGGTGTTTTTAGCATGAATACGTTATCTATAAGCTAGTGTGCTCCAAAACAATGACAAAAATTGCATTTACAAGATATAGGCATTCAAAACATACAGTCTCTAATTAATATGGATCAATGGTTTGATGACATTACCCTGCACTAGGACTGTCACTAAGAATTATTTTGGTAAAGGAGTAATCTGTCGATTATTCTGGCGATTAATCGAGTAATCGGATGATTATAATTGATTTTTTTTTTTTTTGCGGCTTTACCGAGCTCAACGGCTCTGGCCCAAGCTGTGATATAAAGGGAAGGCTATTGGTTATTTAAAAAGAAGGGCGGGGCTGCTCGATATGTCCCACCCTGTCTTCCTGTTTGAGTTGAAATTTCGTCAACATATAGAATAACGCTGTGCGTTTCAAGGCACTTTAGCGGTTTGTTAAACATAAAGACAAAGGGGTGGACAGAAATTACCCTGATGCAAAAACAGACATCTGTTTCAACCTGTTTGAACAGTTTATCTAATATTATAAAAAACACTAAAGAGGTCTGTTTATCCTGGCAGAGGCATGATGACAATGGGAAATGGCACAGCACCCAGCATGATGAAGCAAAGCACCATATTACAGTACAAACTGCTTCCACATAATCTGATCGTACATTCATCTGCAGCAGCAGATTTGTCCAGATGAATCGCCATCACAAAAGGCACTGCCGGCAACGTGCCTAGCTGATAAGGCAAGCTTGCTTACGACTCCACATCCTCCTTGTTTTCCTACCAGACTCGTTTCACTCAAGGTTTGCTTTCGCAGTTCATTCCAGAACACTTTCTTCGAAATGATTACGTGTTTATGTGATCCTATGCAGAACATGTCACGGGTGCAAACAGTGCATGGTATTCACCACTTTCACAATAATATGACTGTGATTCCAAACATCTGAAGTCATTCGACTGTACTGAACGTTTCTCAAGGCCGACCGAGAGAGTCGCATAACGCTGTCCGGGCTTGCCTGCGTGCAGCGGTGTGATAAGAATGGCCTCTCAAATTATTCAGTGACACCACAATCAATTTTCAAGTCTTGCTAGAGCAAAATCTGGAGGACAATTACATTTCGAATGATCCCGTCCAACCGAGAGCATGACTAATTTGCAGAGAATGGTCAAATGTGAACCGAGCCAGGCATTCACGCATAATTCCTCACCGCTTGTGTCCTATATTTAAAACGCATGGAGCGTGAATGTCATTGGATCATCCCAAAAAGTAAACAGGTCTCAAGCAGACTCCTGTGATAAAAAAGGGAAAGAGATAGAAGGGTGATCCTCCGTCGGATCTCCCATGATGTCATCGCTGCGAACAGGAGGCGGATTATTGGGAACGGAGCAGAGAGGGAACTGAGGTCACTCCCTTCCTGTGTCTGCCTGGAACCCACGTCCTATTCCTGAACAAGAAGCGAGGGAGCAAAGAAGGCCAGGCAGTTTTACTGTGGGACCACTTGAGTCACACTCTCTAAATTTATGCACTTGCGAAAGAAAGAACAGAGGGATGTGTGTGTCTTTCAACAGCAGCTGTGGGTAGAGCAAGCCTTGTGTCCATTTCCTCCCTCTCTTTCCCCCTCCTTTTACAGACACTTGGCTGCTTTAGGAGCCATGACACATTGGCCATCTAAAAAGCATTCCTCCACGCATCCAGAAGTCGGCCCTGCCAAGTCCAGCAGCAGCTCACCTCACAACAGTTCATTATTCTGCGAGGCAGCTGAAGGAACAGCGTGTTTTTTCACTCCTACACTGCAGAATGTCCCAGCTAATTTTCTCATTAGCATATCAATCACAGTTTAATTGACAGGTAAAACAGCTTTAATAAGTAGCTTTGGGGATCAAGACAAATTACTGCAGGAAATAAAAATAGAAAAATGTCTTTACACTCTTTCCTTTTACAAATTATATTATCAACGTAAGTTTGACTGAAAAGTGAACATGAATTTCTAATTGGGTTTGAAGTTTTTGTAAAAACTGATGATCATCTTCTCCAGCATGATTTGTGACCCTGGACACACAAAACCAGCGTCAATTTTTTGACTGAAAGCTGACGTATGGTTTGTTAAGATAGGACAATGTTTGGCCGTAATACAACTATTTGAAAATCTGAAATCTGAGGGTGCAAAAAATCAAAATATTGAGAATATTGCCTTTGAAGTCGTCAAAATGAAGTTCTTAGCAGTGCATATTACCAATCAAAAATTACGTTTTGATATATTTAGGGTAGGACATTGACAAAATGTAAACATTTTTACTTAATATCCTATGATTTTTGGCATAAAAGAAAAATCTATCATTTTGACCTATACAGTGCATTGTTGGCTATTGCTACAAATATACCCATGCAACTTATGACTGGTTTTGTGGTCCAGGGTCACATTTAAGATGATCCAAAGAGCATCACTGAAAGAAGAACATCTGGACAAAGAGTCACATGATTAATGTCACACATTCACTTTTTTGATTAGTGACCTAGAAATCTGAAACATTACTCCATTTGCATCAGTGTAACTGGACTTTTAGACCCCACTGTATGTATTTGATTGTATATGATTATCAAACTTTCAGTTTTCCAATATTCAAAAACTTGATGTTGAGATTAACCATTCAGCATGACAAGTCTATGTAAATAGTCTCATCTATAAAGCAAACAAGATAAGTATTCCTCTCTGAAGTGCTACTAAAGGCTGTTTTATGGACAAGCTCATTATTTCTTTCTGCTATTTGGCAATCAGTCTCACAGGAAAGAAGAAAATGTGTAGGTGGCGTTTGCAGTGAACGTTTCAAATCAAGCACTCTGAGAATAAACCTCTTTGGAGCCCAAAAAAAAAAAAACTTCTTAGCATAGATTTAGTTTTTCTTCTTAATTTACCTTTAAAATGAGATCATTCGAAGTTGATAAACTTATGGAACAGGTATAACCATTTTACTTGCCCTGAACAATAAGGCTACTGAACATTACAAATGGCTCTAAAGCTATTTTTTTGCACTTATTCTAACTCACTTTGTGCCTATTAGTCTCTGTTAACTTAATAAAGCAGAAGTCCTGATATTTCTCGCTCTGAAGAGTGTTGACAGTCTCATTATACCGGCGTTAACATTCGGCTGACAAGGCAGAGAGACTCAGGATATGACAGAAGTAACTAGGAATGGTAGCAAAAAAAACTCATGTTCCAGCACAACTAGTGTTTCGAGAGGAAGTGATTGCTTCAGCCTTTGAAAGGAAGTTCACTCCTCACCCCATCCATATCTAATAAGTCCATTCATGATGAAAAAAAATTATGAAACTGATTAGGCGGACAAAGTTCAGTCCTTTCAAGTCCTCAGTACTTTACATCTAATTGAGGTTTTTGCTGTAATTAGGCTACATTTTGCTCCTCATTAAGCCATTTCACAGTACTGTAATATAATGATACAGTGTAAATATATATATGTAAAAATATAAAGAAAAGTACTTTCTCTTTCTACTATTTATTGCTACAGTATAAATGGATAATGAATATGGACAATGAAGCATTACTAAATAAATACAATTTCCTACACTATAATTATATTAAATGAATAGGCCTTCAAACCAGCTTTCAGAATGTTTCTGACATTTTGTTTAAATAAGTAATGCAATTTGTCAACCAAAAATATTTGGCTGAAATGCCAAAAAAGAACTTTTGGTTTTAGCCAAAATAGTTTTGGAGGGCTGAAACCATTGGCCGAAATTGTGATATTTATTAATCACTTCTCAAATGATGCATTTTGACATGTCTGTGTCTATTTCATGCACACATCAGGTAAATTTGTCGGCAATATTGATGCACTTCAGACCAAAAATGATGCTAAAGTGCACTATTATGCACTATTTCCTGTTTAATACTGTAAGCTGCTTTGATACAATCTGTATTGTTAAAAGCGCTATACAAATAACAGTGACTTGACTTGACCTAAAGTAGCAATATGTAACATTTGTTCAGCTAAAATACAGTTCAGTTACCTAGTGACCCAAATTTAACTACCAGAACTTTATTTTTGGTTTCAGTTTTTGGCTAAATGTGAACTTTAATCTTCTTTTCAGTTTTACGTGAAAAATGTATTAAAAATTTATAAATGCATCTTATGTGAACAATTCACCTATGCATACATTACTTTTTATTATTTTATCCCTGTAATTTTTAATAAAAATGTTAGTTGTGGGGAATGCTAAAAGTTTTTGTTTATATAATATGTGTGTGTGTGCTGTGTATATTTATTATGTATATATAAAGACATACACACACAGTATATATTTTGAAAATATTTACATGTATTTACATGTATATATTTATATAATTGATATTATATATAAATATATTTAATATATAAACAACATTTTTCTTAAATATATACATCCATGTGTGTGTATTTATATACAGTACACAATTATATACAGTACACACACATTTATTACGTACACAAAAACTTTTATTTTGGATACGATTAATCGCGATTAATCACTGTTTAGCACTAAAAAAAATTTAATGTTTCACTTAGTGCTGTCAAGCGATTAATTGTGATTAATCACATCCATAATAAACGTTTCTGATTACATAATATATGTGTATACTGTGTATATTCATGTATATATAAATACACACACAGTATACACTTTAAAACATTTACATGCATTTACATGTGTATATTCATGTAATTGATATTATATATAAATATTTTAATATATAAACATAACATTTTTCGTAAATATATACTGTATGTGTGTGTATTTATATATACATAATAAATATACACAGTACACACACATATATTATGTAAACAAAAACGTTTGTTTTGGATGCGATTAATCGCGATTAATCACTGCTCAGCACAAAAAAAATATATAACTTTTATCTTTCGGTTAGCGCTCTCAAGCGATTAATCGCATCCATAATAAACGTTTCTGATTACATAATATATGTGTATACTGTGTATATTTATGTATATATAAATACACACACAGTATACACTTTGAAAACATTTACATGTGCATATTTTAATATATAAACATAACATATTTTTCTTAAATATATACTGCATGTGTGTATTTATATATACGTAATAAATATACACAGCACACACACATATATTATGTAAACAGAAACTTATTTTAGATGCGATTAATCGTTATTAATCGTTTGACAGCACTACTTCCGGTGAGTTCTCTTTGATGACGTACACAGGATCTCTCCAATCATTCAGTCCTTAGATTTGCCTCCATCCAATCAACAACAGATAGACTAAACCCCGCCTACATTTTTTTTATTTTTTCAATAATCCCTTTCACTCAAAGGTGCTGCTACTTCGTTTTATCTAGATGTTTCATGTATAGTTAATGCACATTCACACTCCATACCTCCCTTTAAAAGAAATTTCGAGAACCATGTATTTAAACTAATTAATAGGTAATACACCAATTTCATAGGGGTATGAAATTGTCTCGTATTTAACAGGGCTGTAACCCAGAGCACGAGTTAACCAAGATAACTTAATCCACAGTATACCTCTGATGTCTAAAATGGACTGTGGGCCCAGTCCCTGATGTTGGAGTCTAGTTACACCCCTACAGAGAAGTTAAGTTCAGTAAGCACTCACCCTGATGTCATTGCGTCGTACTTCCACGTCGCACACCGCATGGCCGTGGTTGGGCGCACATCTGGAGAAACAGCAGTACTGGCAGACCGCCACCTGTTCCACATCGCAGTGATAGAGTCTGTACTCATCATGGTGCGAGCAGCTCCAAGCCCGGACCTCCTCAGCAGCCACCAGTAGGTGTCCAGGAGCGGGACAGGGCTGCTGGAGATGCGTCTGGATGTGAGACTGGCAGCAGGGCGCATTACAACGAAGACACACTTTCTGCGCTTGCATAGGAGGCCCTCGCCTACACAGAATGCAATGCAACACGGCCGGAGCTTTCTCGACGTTCAGCGCGTTGAACTTTTCGACAATATTAGTCAGTTTGATATTCTTCTCCAGGTTTGGTTTCTGGTTGTACGCATGGTTGCATTCCGGGCAGCGCACGTTGGCCGTGTCTTTGGCCCAGGCCTCGCTGATACAGCCCCGACAGAAGTTGTGCTTGCACGGCAGCTGCACGGGCTCCACGAACACATGCAAACAAATGGGACAAATGAGTTCCTCCTCGAAGCAGTTCCGCCAGTTCTCAGCCATCTCAACCAGTTGATCAGACATCCAGTTTTGAGTTAAAGGCAAACATCAAGTTCTAGCACCGTCTCGATAAGGTTTCGCTCATTTTTGAGACTCCTTCATTTAGATCCAGGTGTTGAAGACCATACGAGCACAGAAGCCCCAGAGAAACAGCTGTTGATCAGACCCAAACATGCCAAGGGAGCGTTTCTGCTCCTGGCAAAGTTAGTCAGCAATCAAATACCACAGTCGGGCGTGAAAGAAAAAATCTGACGTGCAGAGTTCCTTTTTTTAACGAGAGAAACTTCGACAATCTGTGGACAAATGATGATAATAAAAGAAAGAGCACTACTTATGGTAATAATTTAGGGTGAGCGAAACAGGATACAAAATTACTTTTAGTTTTACATTTACATCCGATTTTAATTGCTTTTGACAATCTGATAACTAAATAACAACAGTAATAATAATAATAATAATTTAATTTATGCAAGTAGTTTGTGATCCAAATAGTGGCACATTTCTTTTGGGCTTTATCTGATGACTATTATTTAAGAAAATACCAAAAAATATATTACTAATTATGTTACTTTACCTGTAAATACCGTTATTGGACGCTATTCTTCTGAGGCACCGTAAATGATGCCGTTTATCGGCAAAACCGAGTAGAAGCGTAAATATGTGTCAAAAAAGTATCGGTCAAACCAATTATCAGTCTATTTCCAAATGTGGCACCCAAATCAAACCTCGGAGACAGACGGAGCACGCGTTAAATGCCTCAGCGACAGATGCCTGACTATCCGCTGAAAGATAACGAAACTACTAGTTAAAGGCTACGACGTCGTCTAATATCCAGTGTCAGTCAAGATAAGACCAGTTAGATCCAAATGAAAACGTCGTAAGGTCGGAAGCATGTATTTGCTAAGTTTAAAACAGGAAAAGGGTGACGCCACAAGTTCTTGAAGCGCAGAAAACGTCCTTTCGTAAGCAGCTGTATAGTCATTTACTGAAGCAGTCGATCACGCATTTGATTTGTGCCCAGGGCACATGACATTTGCCCTGCTGGAATTATAATAAAGTAGACCTGAGCCTCTGTGCTGCTCGTGTAACACTATCTCGATAGGATTTCTGCCCCCTACAACTATAAGAGAGGTGAAGCTAGAAAGACTATTTATCTATTATAGTGACACGACTTTGAATGAACATACAATTGACGCGCATACATGTATGCCAACATGCTCTCGTAGCGTTAAACCACAAAGAGCTGCGATTTTATCATGATCAAAGCTATTCTCTCGCTATCTGTGTTGGTTAAACATTATAGAAAAATCCACAACCTGATCCCTGTCCATGTTTCGCCTGATGTTTACCTGGCCGCACTTAGCAGAGACGAATCGCATTCATTTTTAGAGCCTAATGTCATGTATTTTCATTCCGACAAAGCTAACTCGCCTAAAATATTCATGCATTAAAGCCAGATACCTTTGTTGCTCTTAAAGGAGACGATATCGTTTGGCCCTTGTTATCGCTCATCAGCCATCTTGTTTTCCTGTTTAACGCGAATTAAAAACGACGTATCTATTTACTTTTCCTCTCATTTGTATGCCCTTTATATAGACGCCTCACGTAAAGCAAAAAAAATATCCAGTTCTGCGATCGTCCAGGGATATCACGTCCTTTAAAATGTTAGTCCTGATTGAAAACAGATGCTTCAGCGCCGTATTCCAATCTGCGTCTGTTATTATTTATGATTTTTTTTCCTTTCAAGCTAATCCTAGATGAGAGGAATGCAGGCACAGGACTGCAACTCAGGATACAGTTCACATACTCCCCCTTCCCTGATCACGTGATCAGCGCGGACTTGATACATAAAACTAGGAGGAGTTATTAAACAGGGGCGGGGTTTGATTTAAAGGGACACACCTTTAGTTTTTTGTAAGCTGTCAAATGTTCACATTTTGTTTCTCTCCAGCAAATAAGCTGTTTTTTTCCAATAGCGAAAGAAAAATGAAATTCTGTCATTAATTACTCGCCCTCTCGTCCTTCCAAACCTGTAAGACCTTCCTTCGTCTTCAGAACACAACTTAAGATATTTTTGATGAAATTCGAGAGCTCTCTGACCCTCCATAGACAGCAGGGGTACTTCCACATTCAAGATCCAGAAAGGTACCAAGAACATTGACAAAACAGTCTATGTGCTACTGATGTAACACTCTTTCGCCTTGTTTACATTCAGAGGAAAGCACGAGCATGCCTCATGGTACTTTCCAAAATGGTGCTAGGGTAAGGTGTTTGCAAACATGATGACGTTTTTTTTGTGGGCGGAGCCTATCCGACCGTTTTAAAGTTGCATTCTATGGAAAACGTGGAATAAAAGAATAAAAAAGGTAAATTTGAGTTTATATTTCAAAATTTTGACTTTATTCTCACAATTCCAAGATTATATCTCACAATTCTGATCAGAAAAATCTCTCTTGAGTTCATATACCACTTTTGGCTTTTTCCCCCTTTAGAATGGACAAACTTGCTATTGTTGAGTTGAATCGATTTATTAAATCCAGCATACGAGATATAAACTTGCATTTGTGAGAAGAAAGTCAGAATTGTGACATAAAATAATAAATGTAAAATGTTATAGGTTTAAATAATATTTCATGCTGTAACTGTAGAGCTAGCATAATATGATCCCTATTAACTGCATATGTGAGTATTATGTAGACCTGTTATTTCAATCAAATTTATGCTTTAAAAGTACAGTAATCACAGCAGGTTTCATCCATA
>JAHKKF010522700.1:0-11703 GCA_019740295.1 Labeo calbasu
TTCGGGTGACTGAAGATAAAGCAGCACATACCGCCATCTACCACGTATTGTTTAATGAATATTGAGCGACCTAAGCCATATAGCACAGAAATAATGCTTTCACTTCCTTTTAAAATGAAATACACAAGGAAACAATCCCTCACCATCATATGAATTTAAGACTTGCTTCTCTGATTTAAGACCTTCTCAAGGCCTTAATTCACGGAAAAGCGACTTTTTTTAAGACCCGCGGAAACCCTGATTTCTTATCATATATGTATTAGAACTTAATTTTTGATTAGTAATATGCATTGCTAAGAATGTCATTTGGACAATTTTAAAGACTTAAGAGTTTATTTACAAATAGTCGGCCAAATATTGTCCTATCCTAGCAAACCATACATCAATGGAAAGCTTATTTATCAGCTTTTAGATGATATATAAATCTCAATTTCAAAAAAATTGTGACTGGTTTTTATGACTGGTTTTGTGGTCCAGGGTCGCATTTCAGAACATTTCCGACCAAGGCGCAGTGGTCTTTTACCGAGTCAGATCCTGAAACAGGATTAGATTGGCCCTTAATAGTCATTTGCTCCATGGAATCGTCCATCATTATCAGAACTTCTTCCACTATTTCTGTCCTTCCTCTCTCCTCTCTTACACTCACCACCCTCTACTATGTAGCTCTGATACTGCCCACTTTATGGTGCCATAGAGGAGTTTATCCACTCTTGTCCATCCTTTGAAAAGCTCCTCCCCTTCCAACACTGCAGTCATTCCCCATCTCTCCAGTTATGTTCCTCTTATCTCTCAGCTTTGTTCCTGATCAGTTTTATTTTCTTTTTGACTTCTTCTTTTCAGTTGTGGCTAATTTTATTTCTTCAGTAATTTTTTTTAGTAGAATTAACGAGAAGCGTGTTTCACTTCTGGTAAAAGAGAGACAAGTCAGAATTTAGATGGCTTCTGATGGCCTGAACTGAAACTTGCTATATAGCTTCTTGACGTTTCCAGAGCAAACATAAGACATCTCTATGTTCTTATTGAAGTCTTGGACAGTACAATGACATTCTGTGATAAATGATTCATCTTTCAGATGAACCTCCAGTGGCTTTGCCTTCAGAAGCTACAGGAAGTTTGACTTATTCTCAATTTTTTTGTGAATCTGATAGTGTATCTTTACTGAATTACTGTCACAATCAAAATGACTTGTATCCTGGCAGCTAGGTTATTTGTCATTGTCAAGAAAGTTTCGGAACAACGAGAGTTGCTGATAAAGTTTCTTTTCCCTGTTACAGATATCTACGGCTACCAAAACTTATATAAAGTATAGAAGGTTTACTGTATAAGTCATCCAGAATCAAAATTCTGTCATCATTTATTATTCTTTATGTGGTAGACAAAAGAAAATACTTAATAATGTGTATTGTCCATTCAATGTCATATTTTGTATTCCACAAAAGAAAGAAAATCATACAGGTTTTGTACGACATGAGGGTGAATAAATCATAACCGAATTTTCATTTTTGGGTGAACTATCCCTTTAAGCAACAGCACAGTAATTCCGGAGGTCACGTCTCTTTTATGTCCATATTCATTTTAAACCTTGCACTACAATTTCTCTAAGAATCGTTGAATTGGCTCATAGTAGCGTCCTTGCAGCACCCAGAATTTCAAGCCTTTTTGTTACCACAATAAATGTGTTAACAATGTCCCCAGTGCCCTGCAGTTCTTTTTCCTGCACATCTTTCTGTCTCTCTCTCCGTGATGGGGAGCAGCAGACAGCAGGCAGGCCGCTGAGAGGTGTTGCCAGGCAGAGCACTCAAGCAGCAGCAGGAAACAGAGGGAGGGTGGAGAGAGAAAGAAAGAAAGATGGTGTATGAGAGAGAGAGAGAGAGCAGGGGGAAGGGCAGAGCTGGCAAGCAGCCTGAGTGGTAGAGAGATACGAGTTTCCCATACTAAAAGGAGAGAGAGAAGTGAAGAAACCCTACAGCACAACCCCGCCCGCTTGTCCATTAGGCCTAAAACGACAGAGTGAAGTCCACATAGCGTGTTGTCATATTTATAAAAGATTTACAATAGCACATACAGCTACTCCCAAGAACACCACCGGGGCATTGAGTGCATAGGAAATAAAAAAACCTTAGCACTGCTGCGAATATAAAAATGCGCTTGCGCGTACACAGACTTGTACATAAAAGCACACAATTCTTCCTTAAAGGGATAGTTCACCTAAAAATTAATTACTCACCCTCATTTCGTTTCAAAACCGTAAGGGTTCATCTTCAGAACACAAATTAAGATATTTTTGATGAAATCTGAGAGCTTTTTGACCCTGCATAGACAGTAATGCAACTGACACATTAAAGGCCCAGAAAGGTAGTAAGGACATCATTAAAATAGTCCAAAATAGTCGTTATTTTTGTTTTGTTCCCGCACAAAAAGTATTCTTGTAGCTTCATAGCATTAAGGTTGAACCACTGATGCCAGATGGACTATTTTATCGGATATCCTTACTACCTTTCTGGGCCTTGAATGCGTCAGTCACGTTGCCGTCTATGCAGGGTCAGAAAGCTTTTGGATTTTATTAGAAATATCTTAATTTGTATTTTAAAGGTGAACGAAGGTCTTACGGGTTCGGAACGACATGAGGGTGAGTAATTAATTTTTGGATGAACTATCCCATTAATGTGTGTATTTTCTGCACCTACGGCCAAATTAACAGGCATTTGAAACATATTATGATATTATTTTGTGACACACACACACACACAGATTTAAATGTGTTTAAATTATTATTATTATGTTGAAAACAGCTGAGTAGAATTTTTTGCAGGTTCTTTGATGAATAGAAAGTTCAGAAGAAAAACATTTATCTGAAATAGAAATCTTTTGTGACATTATATTTATCCCTTTTTTATTATCACTTTTGATCAATTTAAAGCATCCTTGCTATATAAAAGTACTAATTTTTATACTCTTTTCCCAAAAAAAAAAATATATATATATACTGACTCCAAGCTTTTAAATGTTACAGTGTATAATGTTACAAAAGCTTTTTATTTCAGATAAATGCTGATCTTTGGATCTTTCTATTCATCAAAGAATCCTGAAAAAAATATACTCAACTGTTTTAAATATTGATAATAATAATCTTGAACAGTAAATCAGCATATTTTAATGATTTCTGAAGGATCATGTGACACTGAAGGCTATAGTAATGATGCTGAAAATGTAGCTTTGATCACAGGAATAAATTACATTTTAAAATATATTCAAATATAAAGCAGTTATTTTAAATAGTACTGTACGTCATGAGTCTCTAAACCATGACTCCTGTGAAATTTGCCTTTAGTCAAATGTAATCAAAGATTACCAGCACTTGCTTTTATCAGGCCAGCACGGACAGTTGCTTTCTAAAAAAAAAGCTTATGGAAATCCTCCGTTAACATAGCTGCCCTAAATCTGCTATTTGTTAATAGACAAAATATGCTGAGAGGAATACATGCGCAGCCAACAAGATACAGGTCACAAAGGAAGGTGCCTCAGAGAGAGGGTGAGGTAGCGCTAACACTATCAAAGAAAAGAGATTAAAAAATAATGTCAGTGTATGGTCACCCTTATTAGTGCTGTTCAAGTGATGTCCCATTTGAGATCGTGTCCTATGAGATCAGTTCATACTTGAGTACTTAAGTTCATACTGTGTCAGGTAGACTTGAGTTAAGTGCCACTAAGCGATCCTACAAACCAAAAGCACCACTATTAAACATTAATACAACTTAGCAAGTTACAGTCACAGCAACAGCACCCCCTAGAGTCAGTGTGGTGAACCATAATAAGAAATAGAAAGAGAAATATGCAAAATACATGTTAAGACGTTGGTGTATTCTTTCTTACAGGACTGAGAATATATAAAGTGGGACATCTGAGAATTGTATTAGGCATTATATATATTAATGATCTAGATATAGTGCGGAATCTTCCGTTTACATCATATGATTTCTGTTTTAACATTTTCAAAATGCTAAAACTTTCCAGGTTTAAAATAGATTCTGTTTCCCAGTTCTTCCCAGTGGTCTGAGACTTTTGGACCTCACATGTCATAGACCTTGCCCTCACTTCCTGTCTCTTATTTATTTTTTTAGTCCTGTTTCTGCTCTCTTCCCCAATTTTGGGCCTTATGTCAATTTCAGCCTGTGTCTTTATCAATCGCTGAATCTGGCTCTGTGTCACTACATCTGTGGATGCTTGGCACAGGGCATTTCACATCATTATCCGATATTTAACTACTGTTTATCGCTAAATCATTTTAGATTTAATGTTTAGTGAGGCTGTGTGATGTTGTAAGTGGAATTATTTGTTGGAGGGGATGTTATGAGGTCAGGAGGCCATATATGTAGCCAGAGACAGTAGCCTTATAAGGGGGAGGAGATGAATGAGTCACAGAAATATGAATGTAAAAATGAAATGTAACAATCAATATGGAGGCTGTAGGGCGTCCCGGCTTTCAGTGCCATTTGCCATTTTCATATACACTACCAGTCAAAAGATTTTTGCTGTTTTTAAAGAATTCTCTTCTGCTCTCCAAGCTTGCGTTTATTTTATCCAAAATACAGCAAAAGCTGTAATATTGTGAAATTATTTTAACTATTTTAAATAACGGATTCAATTTATTCCTGTGATCAAAGCTACATTTTCAGCATCATTACTCTAGTCTTCAGTGTCACTTGATCCTTCAGAAATCATTCTAATACGCTGATTTGCTATTCAAGAAACATTTTAGTATTATTATTATTTTTATCAATATTTAAAACAGTTGTGTACATTTTTCAGGGCTTTTTGATGAATAAAAAGATTTAAAGATCAGCATTTATCTGAAATAAAAAGCTTTTGTAACATTATACGCTATACCATTTAAAAGCTTGGAGTCAGTATATATATTTTTCTTTTTTGGGGAGTAAGAAATGATAGAAATCAACACTTTTATTAACCAAGGATGCTTTAAATTGATCAGAAGTGATGATAAAGTCATTTATAATGTTACAAAATATTTCTGTTTCAGATAAATGCTGTTCTTCTGAACTTTCTATTCATCAAACCAACCTGAAAACATTCTACTCAGCTGTTTTCAACATAAAAGTAATAATATTTTTTTTTTAGCAGCGAAACTAAATTTTAGAATGATTTATGAAGGATCATCTGACTGTACTTGCTTGTTTACTCAAGATTTCAGACATTATCTAGACAAACCCAAAGAATACAAGGGTTTTTAAGCTTGATTTGAACTAGATAAGACAATTTATGGTGATGTTATCAGATTTGAGTATAACATTGTCTCATAATTGAGACAAACAAGATTATTCAAGTAGATTTGAGTAGATACTACACTACTATTCAAAATTCGGGATCTGTACAATTTTATTTGGTTTTGAACTAAGTCTCTTATGCTCAGTTGTAAAACAATAAAACAGTAACAAAGTAGTATAACAATTTAAAATAACTGTTTTCTATTTTAATGTTTTTAAAATACAAAGCAGTTGCGTTGCTTAATATTTTTTCGATAGAAACTTAAGTAGAACAGCATTTATTTGAAACAGAAATCTTTTGTAATATCATAAATCCCTGTCTCTTTTGATTAATGTATTGTATCCTTGCTTAATAAAAGTATTAATGTCAATAATACTTTCATTAATCAATTATTTATTGGATTTTTTTTATCTTACGAACTCCAAACGTTAGTGTACATAGAGATTAGCTAAGTAGGTATAGAAAGAATATCCAAGATGGCGGCAAGGTGAACTGACTTGCCTTTAAGGGGCATTGGTGTAGTTGAGCGCTGTAGACAGTAACGACAGTGGAATGTTCACATTTCCCTGAAGAATTCTGTAGCAACCAAGGAAACCTACAACTGCAATATCCTTTTCCACAGATGGACAGGAAAGGAAGGGATAGAAGAAAGAGAGAGAAGCCAAAATGAAAGGGACAGAACAGCATGCACACATAAGAATATGAGATATAATTACACAGGATACAAAATGAAAAATCGAACTGATCCAGAACGATAGTTGTTTAGAAACCAAATACATTTCCAGAAGAAATACTTGCAGTAATTTCCCTCTAAATGTGTCAAAACATTTTTGGAATTGCATTTTGATGTAATCATCCATTAGTGTCTACTGTCTACCAGTATTACCAGCCGAAGGCTTTGATGGATGTTTCGGCGTCTCGCGGTACTCAACCTTCAATTCAACTGGCATCCAATTTGGAAGCGCACATATTTCACTGTTTCTTTCATCTGGAAGATAAATGACATCCACAGCCTTGGAGAATATGCATCACGCATTGTTGAAAAGCAGGCTCGGTCCTCCCTGTCTGCTTGCATCACTGTTGCGTTTTGAAGAGGATAGTGTGTGTATGTGTGCGTGTTAGCTGTGAGTGGCACAAGAAAGATGTTTCATGTGTTATTTGGACTTTATGTCCAATAGTCTGACTTCCTGTGTCTAAGACACTGTTGTTCGAAAAGCAGTCTTTTTTCTGTCAGAGCATAAACGTGACCCCGGACCACAAAATCCAGGGTCCATAATTGTAGCAGTAGTGAACAATATATTGTTTGGGTCAAAATTATCGATTTTTCTTATTTGCCAAAAATCATAGGGATATTAAGTAAAGATCCTTATTTCCTACCATATATATATATATATATATATATATATATATATATATATATATAAACCTAATTTTTAATTAGTAATATGTATTGCTAAGAAGGTCATTTGGACAACTTTAAAGGCAATTTTCTCAGTATTTTGATTTTTTTGCACCCTCAGATTCCAGATGTTCAAATGTTTCTTGGCCAAATATTGTTCTGTCATAACAAACCATGCGTCAGTGGAAAACATATTTATTCAGCTTTTAGATAAAACCCTTATTGGCTCTTTGGCCCTTATGACCGGTTTTGTGGTTCAGGGTCACAAATAAGAATGTGTCAACAAAATATGACATGGGAGATCACTTTGTCACTTTGTTCTGTGCTTAGCAAAGCTGCATTTATTTCATCAAAGATACAGTAATGTTGTTTAATAATATTACAATTTAAGCTATTTTAATAAGTTTTAAAATGTAATTGATTCCTGTGATGGCAAAGCTGAATTTTCAGCAGCCTTCAGTGTATTTAAAAAAAAGTATTGTATGTAAAGACTTGTATATAATGTATATTATATATAAATATTTTACATATAAATCTAACATATTTTCCTTAACATTTACATGTATGTGTGTATTTATATATACATAATAAATATACACAGTACATAAACACATATAGTATGTAAACAAACTTTTATTTTGAACCGATTAATCGCGACTAATCGTTTTTGCTGAAAATAATGGAAGTTACTCAATTTAAATAACACGATTTAGTGCTTTTAACACTTGGTCAACTATTTTGAGGCTGGTTATTGAATAAAATATGAGATGTTGTGCTAAAGTATTCAAGCATTATTTAGTGAATTCACAAACAGTCTTTTAAGAGAATGATTCATGTTTTTATGCATTAGGAAATAAAAACAACTGGATTTTCTTGGTTGAAAATCTTCTAGTGTCTCTAAAGAGACTTTTCTACTTGAATGACAGTTGCTGAGATTCTGTGGAAAGCTGTGGGTCCGAACTGACATGTCTTCTTTCTTTCTCCAGTTACTTAGACAGTTTAGATCGGATCGGTGCTGCAGACTACCAGCCCACAGAGCAGGACATTCTACGAACTCGAGTGAAGACCACCGGGATTGTAGAAACCCACTTCACCTTCAAGAACCTGCACTTCAGGTGAGACTGATTGGCATGTAATTTATGCATCTGAACGTACAGCGTGTAATTCAGAGCCTCGCACTGGCTGTTAGAGTACTACAGTTATCATCTTCACTCATTCATGATTCATAATCAGGTATGTTTTAGATAAAAAGCCTGATCTCATATATATATATATATATATATACTCAGACTCTTTGAAGCAAAAAAAGTGTTTTTAACTCACATTACAACTGGAGTGGTTACAGACCGAGATGAACGCAGATGAATATCTCCAAACACACTTTATATCATCTCATTCACAGGTTTTTTACACCCTCTCAGCTGATAGCACGTGAAAACAGGCGACTAAAATAAAAGTGTTGATGGGAGTAAGACAGACAGATCTGCCTCCATTATTCAGATTTAGATTCACGACATACTGTTACGCCAGAAACTAGCATTTTCACAGAAAAGGCAGGACCTCAGTGGACAGCTAAATTACATGTTCTGAAACTGATACTACTATCTGAATGACACATCTGTTAATGATATTGAGTGAAAATCTTAACAGATTTAAAGTCCCCATGAAATCAAAATTAATTTTTTTTAGCTTTGAGTATGAATATGTTAGCCTGAAGGTTATCTATAAGCTAGTGTGCTCCAAAACAATAACAAAATTTGCATATACAGGCATTCAAATTACAGGCTCTCACTTCCACCAATATGGATCAGTGATTTTGATGACATCACCCTCCACTTCAGCATCTCATCAAACTTTGTGTCCAATCAAATGCTTTTTAGAATCCAAAGCGTCCCACCCTTACACTATAAATATAAACACTGTGTGTTTTAAAGCACTTCGGTGGACCTTTGAGATTTAGGGCTGTGTAGTCAAAAACGGCGATTAAAACGTTTTTTTAGGATTCATAATAGAAAATAGAAAGTTCAAATGGACAGCATTTGTTAGACATTATAAATGTCTACTGTTTTACCTTTGATTAATTTGAAGCATCCTTTTTGAATGAATGTATTAATTTCTTAAAAAAAACAACAAAAAAGTACTGATCCTAAACTTTTGAACGGTATGTTGTGTGATGCAGTGCATTATTGTGTAGTGCTCATGTTGAGTTGTGTCCACTCAGGCTGTTTGATGTGGGAGGTCAGAGGTCGGAGAGGAAGAAATGGATCCACTGCTTTGAGGACGTGACCGCTATTATCTTCTGTGTGGCTCTGAGTGGATACGACCAGGTGCTCCATGAAGACGAGACCACGGTGAGCACCGAATACACACTCGCATACAGAGACGCAAACACGCACATCTGTGCTTACGCTTTGACACACACTATTTGTGTGACTGAATTGCACGTAAACACTCAGCGGCTGTGTTTCATATACACTCAAGTGTGCACACTTAACACACTAACAAAAATGATTCATGGGTATTTGAATATGTTTTCTTATGCTTTAAAAGAGTTGCCTTAGATAAGATGAGCACAGAGACGTCAAATCTTAATGGACGGCACTGCTGTAACTACATGATCTTCATCCACTGTTGATCAAAACACTGTAATTTCAATTATGTTGCCATTCAAGTGAACGTGATCATAGTGTGCTGTGTGATCATTCACAGCCTTATAATTAAAACAGGGCTACTGAACCTTTTTTGTTTACCTGGTTTTTAGACATTTTTAAGGTCAGCGTTGTTGATCAATCAGCCTTCATTGTGAACTCCCACACTAATCGGCACATTAGGTAATGCTGTATGTGTCATCTTGTGCGTACTGCATGCTGTAATTCTTGGAAATGGTAAATAACTGTGAAAGAAATAATACTTAGTTCACCCAAAAATTAACCACTCACCCTCAAGTCGTTTCAAACCCATAAGATCATCTTCGGAACACAAATCACACGGATCAGCTGTCTGATCCTGCATAGACAGCAACAGAACTGACATGTTCAAGGCCCAGAAAGATAGTAAGGACATTGTTAAAATAGTCTGTTTTTAATAGACTGTTTTAACAATGTCCTTACTGCCTTTCTGGGTAGATGGGTGATGGTTGAAGGACTTAAGGGTTTGAAACAACATGAAGGTGAGTAATTAATGACAGAATTTTCATTTTTGGATGAATTATCCCTTTACTAATAATACTATTATTAGCATTTTGTATTTATTTCATAATTATCACCATACTGTTTTGTAAGTCTGTTGGAGACTAGCTGTTTGCGAACATGATTTAAAATGTGGGTGGCCTCGGTTTGAATCATGGGTTAAGTTTTGATGCCCCACACACTGTACCATCAAATTTAAGCAAAATTAAATTAAAAACAAAACAATTATTTGGATAAGTCTGATAATGTCATAGCTTTGAGTATCGTAGCTGTCATGTCTGCATTACAAATGCTTATCCCGTGCTAACTAGCTGTGCGCATAATGGTTTCTCAGAGTGCTGGGGTTCCCGCTGGGGCATGAATGAATAATATGCTTGAAAATGTTTGGAAATTTTCCAGTTTTCTATTTTGTTTTTTATGTTTTTGCCAACACATTTAGTAACTTGTTGTCTTGTGGTGTCAGAATAAATTTGTACCTCTACTTAAAATGGTAATTTTGTTGATTGTTACCCTAGTCAAGCGTTAAGGTCGGCATGTAGGCTTAGTGGAGTGTTTTGTCTCCTGATGTTGTCGTTAGTTTAACACCACAAGCACTTTGCTCAACATGTCCATTTCTTATAGACAACATGAGATGAAAAACACATGAAAATTAAATATAGCTGTTTAAAATTAAGGAAACAGCAATTAAGTTGATATATTTTAATAAAATTATTAATTTTTTTAATTATTGATTGTTATTTGAACGTTATATAGGCAAGTTATAAGTAATGACAACTTGTAACTATGAATGTTTACTGAAAGGAATAGTTCATCCAAAAATCTAAATTCTGTCATTAAATACTCACCCTCATGTCGTTCCAAACCTGTAAGACATTCATTCATCTTTGGAACACAAATTAAGATATTTGTGATGAAATCTTAAAGCTTTCTGACCCTGCATAGACAGCAACACAACTGACACATTCAAGGCCCAGAAAGGTAGTAAGGACATCATTAAAATTAGGGATGCACGATATTATGGGACCGATATCAGAATCCGCCGGTAAAGGCTTTAAATGTAAATATCGGCATTGGCCCTATATGAAAAATTATGCCAATATTCGTACCGAAACATCACGGTACAGGCATCTCGGTTCGGTGCATGAGGCCTTACAACGAATACAGGCAATTCACCCTCAATCCAGAATGGGTGCCCGCAGTAATGCAATTGTGTTTGATAACTGCCGGCAGAAGAATAGTGAATTCCAGGAGTTGTGCACTTGAAAACAAAGACCACTAGACAGTGACCATGTGCTGATTCTGAACGCGTCTCTCACTTACAAAGGAGTATAACGTTACTCAGCTGTCTTCGAATTGGAGCTTTGTGCTCTTGTATCCTACTTCTCTCATTCGGCACAAATCCAAATATTCCATAATATTTCTATATTTGCGATGCATCCAAATGCTGAACTATTATTTATTATGCAGCTTATAGGCTTTGTACTTCAGTCGTGTTCTAAAGGTGACACAGTGAGGCGGGTGCGCTGATGTTTGGTTCACTGTGTTTTATTTTGATAAAGTACTAACTATGCTGTCAAGTTAGCAATGCTAGAAGCCTGGAACTGATATGTTTTGTGTTTGTGTGCACCGGCGTGATTACTTCAACTTTCCTCATACCAACCAAATCAACTTAAACAAAAAACAAACAGAATGTCGTTTTATGCCATTTGAGTTTCCTTTCTGTCACAAAACTGAACTGAAACTCAGCAAATATAGGCTACGTTATGTGTCGCACAGTTTTAACTAAATTAAATATATTTCAGGTATTTATTCCTTGTATGTATATATGTACTG
>JAHKKF010522702.1:0-11296 GCA_019740295.1 Labeo calbasu
TATGATAAATAGATTATTATAGAATAGATTGTCATTAATATTTAAATATTCATTTATTTAATATTTTACTACTGTATTATTTATATAATTTTTTTTAAATAAAATTATATATTTTTTAAAAACATAGCCTAACTTTACAACTAACTTTTTTTTTAAATTAAAAAAATATATAAAAAACTTGCCTACCCCAAACTTTTAAACAGTGTTGTATATAAACTTTTTCTTTTTTTAAGTATATATATATATATATATATATATATATATATAATATAATATAATATAATATATAAAATATATAATATATATATGTTTTAATATATATAATATATAAACAAAATTTATATTAATAATGAATTACAAAAGGCTATGTGACACTACATGAAAATATGAATCTACCTTCTAAAGACAAATTTTTGCCTGCCTTCAAAAAAATCAATCAAAAAGTAGGCATAGATGACAGGATGTTACCCAAACATTGGATTCAGGCATGCCTTGATACCTCCGTTCTTACGGATATTAGAAAGCGCATCATTTTTTCAGGTCGGCCGCATGTTTTTGTTTCGCAGTATCTGCAAGCAACCAGTGTGTGGCCAGCTCTGCCTACTTAACCTTGGCAAAGCCACAGGCTGAGTACAGAACAGCGTGTCAGCAGAAAGCACCAGTCTTACTCTGCACTGTTAGCGTGAGCATCAGAGCGCTGGAACAGAGCCTGACAACAGCTGTGTGACACACGCGCACACAAACACACACGCACTCGGAGTGGATAGGCTTCAATGGAGCAGCCTATTACAGGCACCAAATCAATGAGCAGACACATACAGAGCGAGAGAGAAAGCAGGACGGTGAGTCTAAGGACCGAGGTGAAAATGAGAGAGGGCAAAATGCTCTGGGGGACCAGGCCGAAAAACCTCCCTGCGGCTATACTCGCTCACACACACACGTCCTTGTCTAGAAGGAACAATGTGTATTGTAGAGGACCGCTCGGTGGAAAGCAGCGGCGTGCTGATGTCATGCTGATGTATGCCACTTGCAAAGCTTGACAGCAGTGACATATTTTGGTTTGTGGTAAGGTGAATAAAGAAAACTGCAAGAGGTGACATTTCACTCTGCTATGGTGATGGTCTAAGTCGCTGAAATTGAAACGATTTGTCAAACAGACTACTCTCCATAAGTTTTATGGCAAAAGTGTTATCTTAAGTTACCTACAAAAATTTGTGCTTTTGAAATGATTAAAGACAAATATGAAGTTTTGTTTTTCATACTGTGAAGGGCTTTTCTTGTTTATTACTACATATACAGTAGGTATATACACTGCAAAACATATACAGAAAAGTGAACGTTTGAAATATTTATTTATTATGATTTAAATAAATATTTATGCATTTTTATTTAAATATAAACATTTATTTATATTTCCAAATTCTTATTAAATTCTGAATGTATAACCCAGCAGCACTGGCAATTTAAAAATGCCATATGTATACATACATATTTATTTTTTAAAATAATTGAATACATTAATGAATAATATTCATAATAAATAATAATAAAATAAAACAGCACAACAGTGAATTTCAAAATATGTAACAGAAATAAATAAACAATTTAATGTAAATAAATTAATTGAATAAAAAAAGCCAAATTAACTAAAAAGCATTATTAAATTAATAATACTCATAAAATACTAAATAATAAACACTATTAATAAACATATATAGTGATGCTACCTGAAAATAAAACATTACTCGTATATCAATTCATTTTGGAACAGTGTTTTGGATGAGCGAATTTAAAAATATGCAACCAAAAATATATTATTTTAATGTAAATAAATTAAATTTATTATTTAGTTTTTCATGAGTAAATAAACTAAATTTATTACAAATTAATAATAATATATTAATAAATTAATAATACTAAAAATACTAAATGATAAGTACTATTAATAAAAAATACTGATGCTACCTGAAAATAAAACATCACTCGTACATCAAAATAATTCTGTAAGTGTCTTGAATGAGTAAATTTTAAAATATGTAACAGAAATAAATAAACGATTTAATGTAATGTATATTAATAAATTATTAATACTCATAAAAATACTAAATAATATATACTATTAATAAAAAAAAATTCTGATGTAACCTGAAAATAAAACATCACTCATTTATCAAAATAATTTAGTAACAGTGTTTTGGGTGAAGAAATGTAAAAATATGTAACAGAAATAAATAAACAATTTAATGTAAATAAATTAATTGAATAAAAAAAATGACAAATTAACTAAAAAGTATTACTAAATTACTCATAAAATACTAAATAATAAATACTATTAATAAAAAAAAAATATATATATATATATACTGATGCTACCTGAAAATAAAACATCATTCATATATCAATTAATTTTGTAACAGTGTTTTGGATGAGCGAATTTAAAAATATGTCACAGAAATAAATAGACAATTTAAAAGAAAAAAATAATGCAATAAAAAAGACAAATTAATAAAACAATTATTAATAAATTAATAATACTCATAACATACTAAATAATAAATACTATTAATAAAAAATACTAATGCTAGCTGGAAAAAAAATACAGCACTCATAAATAGATATTGTAACTGTTTTAGACCAGTGAATTTAAAATATGTAACAGAAATAAATACTTTAATGTAAATAAATTAAATAAAAAATTACAAATTGATAATAATGTATTAATAAATTAATAATACTCATAAAAATACTAAATGATAAATACTATTAATAAAAAAAAATACTGATGCTACCTGAAAATACAACATCACTCGTATATCAAAATAATTCTGTAACACTGTCTTGGACGAGTAAATTTAAAAATATGTAACAGAAATAAATAAACAATTTAATGTAAATAAATTCATTAAATAAAAAAAGCCAAATTCAAATCAAAAATATATTAATAAATTATTAATAATCATAAAAATACTAAACAACAAATACTAATAATAAAGAAAATACTGATGCAACCTGAAAATAAAATATCACTCATTTATCAAAACAATTTTGTAAGTGTTTTGGATGAACAAATGTAAAAATGTGTAACAGAAATAAATAAACTATTTAAGATAAATACATTTTTTTACATAAAGAAATTACAAAATTTATAAAAATATATTAATAAAGTATTAATACTCATAAAAATACTAAATAATAAAAGCTATTAATAACAAATATTGACGCTACCTGAAAATAAAACATCACTGATATATAAATTAATTTTGTAAGTGTTTTGGAAGAGTGAAATTAAAAATATGTAATATAAATCAACAAACAATTTGAAGTAAATAAATTATTAAATTAAAAAACTTATTAATAAATTAAAAATACTCATAAAATACTAAATAACAAATACTACTAACAAAAAATACTGATGCTACCTAAAAAATAAAACATCACTCATATATCAATTAATTTTTACAGTGTTTTGGATAAGTGAATTTAAAAATAAGCAACAGAAATAAATAAACAATTTACTATAAATAAATTGATTAAATAAAAAAATACAAATTATTAAACAATTATTAACAAATGAATAACACTCATAAAAATACTAAATAATAAATACTGTTAATAAAAAATACTGATGTTACCTGAAAATAAAACATCACTCAAATACCAATTAATTTTGTAACAGTGTTTTGCAAGAAAGAAGGAAAAAGTAGTAAATAAATAAATCTAAAAAAATAATAATAAATAACTACATCATTAAAAATATTTTGGATGAGCAGATTTAAATAAATAATAAATAAATAAATAAATAACACATACTGTATGTTTCTACCTGAAAATAAAACTGAATTTGAGGATGAAAGGACTTTATAATTTTTTATAAATGTATTAATTGATTTTGTTTTCAATGAGGGAACACATGTACAGAATAGGACAAACTTTCCATCCAATAATCTCTAAAAATGTTTAGCAGAGACACACACTCTCATTCACACACACACACTTTCTCACACACCGATCCAAGGATAACATCCTCCGCCGCAGCTCAAACTGTCATTTTGTCCTAGAAAGGCTCAACATGTTGTCTGCGGTTTGAAACTGATGAGAGCGTTTGACGACATTAAAACAGTGGCTGAAATAACACTGATATCTGACTCGACTGCCAGCATCAATTTATCAGTCTCAACATCAAAGTCTGACTGAGGGGGACTTAAAAACGTCCAGATAAGGGAGAGATATGAGCGATATGCCTGCTCAGTCAATTGAGTTTGGCTCCGAGCTTTGATATAGAAGAAGAGAACTTTACAGTAAGTGAATTTCCCATAGTCTCCGCGTCCTCCAAGTGTTTGTCCCCATTTCCAAGGATAGAACAGTTGGTTAAAACTAAAAGAGTGGTTTATGTGAAATATTCTGCAGATATTCACAGTCAAAACTCCAAAAACACACCTGTCGCACACAGTGTAACAGACTTCTGTCAAAAACAAAAGGGTCAATATCACCATAGAGTGTCTTTCAACTCTCACAATACTCAAAAATGCTGGTCTTAATGTCCCATTCACTTTATGTCAAGTCATGAATAGTAGACATTCAAGTACTATAGAAACATATTAGCTGAGCTCCCACACATTTTTAGATAATTATGGGCCATTATTCGAAGCATAAAAGATAAAATATGTCCACCCTGTCATGGACATATATATATATATATATATATATATATATATATATATATATATTATATATATTATATTACTGTTAAATGTGTTTTCATTGCAATATTAAGATGTAAATTATATTTTCTGAAAGGTATGATGTCCCTTTTCCAAACAGGCTTATTTGTTTGCTTACAAATTATAAATAAATAAAATATTTTATGTAAAACGTGTCAAAGAAACTCAATTCGCACGTTTTTTTATTCTTATTTGGAGAAAACTGTGATATTTGGATGCAGTTTTTTGTTTGCACATTATTGCTCCCACACCTAGCTATTGAACACACTGGATTATATAGATATGATTGAATTATTATGTAAAATATTATTTTAAAATAACAAGATGACAGGGTGGACCAGCACATAACGGGACGGACACATTAGGCAGAACATACAAAGCATGACAAAATACGACAATGAAACATTCATTCAACTTTGAAAAAGATAATACAATAATAATAAATAATATAATTACATTCTCAATCACAAATTAATGCTATGTCCACCCTGTCATGTGTATGTCCACCCTATCAAGTCTAAGTCTCTGACAGGGTGGACATTTTGGAACAACGTCAGGGTGGACATTTTGAGCTTTAATTAGCATATTAGCTTACAACAAACTGTGCCTAACTAAATAGTTAGTCTGGTTGTTGAAGATCATTTGGTATATTTAAACTTACGTAGGGTGGACATCTTAACTCTAAAACATCTTAAGCTTAAGAAAAGCAAGTAAGCAAACTCAAACGAAGAAAATCTCTCAATTAACCAACGTACTCACCTCAGCCGTTGAAATTCCCACCATTGAAGAGACAAAAAGTCTGTTGTCCAGATGTCACTAAAAGGGACGGCCTTTTCTTAAAGGGGCGGATTCCCCAATACAACAGGGTGGACAACCATTCAAGGGACATGGACAAACTCTTCTTTTTTAGTAAATAAAAATATCGTTTTTATTTATGGTCAATACACTCAAATTGAGTAATCTCTTATTTAACAAAATATTAATAACAAAACATTACAATTTTATGATTTGACTATATTCTACTCTCATTAAAACTTAATGAGTAGTGCATGGGACATAGCAAAATAACAAGCATCCTCCTACACAAAACTTGTGAAAAAATAGAACATGTATCTAAAAATAATATAATGTTATAATGTTATCATGGCAAATTAGTTATTTATGTACAGGACACCGAAAGGCACCCTACAGTGATATTGACCCAAAAACGAAAATATTCCTTAAATGAAAATTCTGTCATGAATTACTCACCCTCATGTCGTTCCAATCTCGTAAGACCTTTGTTCTTCTTTAAAACACAAATTAAGATATTTTTGATACTAACATTTCCTCCCAAAGTCCATACTGCCAAATCATACATCTGGTTCATTCACACCAACACAGGAAAGGAACTTTAAATTTAGATTCATATCTGACTTGCTTTTCCAATTCAACAATCTTATCAAGTTTTCCATGTTAATAAGACTGATCCGGTGGAAGAACTCTGAGCCAAGAGACTGTCAACACAGAGCCTTAGGTTTTCACACAAGCTAAAGGCTAAGACAACAAGGCTTTCCTCTGTCTACAAAACCGCCCGGTTTGCTCGCCTAACAGAAAATACACAGCGATCTTCCCCGATTATGATCATTCACCCTCAAACCCTTACAGCACTTCACCTAAAACTAATAAGTGTCATCCATCTGCAGCCAGATAATTTGCAAATTACTGACAACTGTTGTGTGTTATCGTGTTTAATGTTGTTGCACAAGTCCAATGTTCCTCAAGGAGCACTCCTTAGGGACAACCTCTCGCTTTGATAAGCAGTCTGAGCTTCTTTTGCAACAATTTCCTCTCCAGCGCTCAATTCAAACTTCACTGGCTGATGAAATCTGGGATCAACAGCAAACCTCGAACAAGAGCGTTTCAGTGGCTCACAAAACGCTACGAGTGTTGAGGAGGACTTTGCTGGATGTATGGAAGATTCCCTGAGGATTTCGTTGCACCGTCTAATCTAACGCCACCCCGAGCTGGAAGGAAGCGTTGAGGTACATTGATTCACACGCTATAACACTGGATCTAATTAAGTCTGTTAATAACCTAGTGTTGAAACGGCCGTAAATGTTCAACCGTGGTGGTCGCCTTTCCGTTCGACTTGAGTTGCAATACAGCGATGCCCATGAATGTTACTAATAAAGATCAGCTTCACAGGTGCTCTGAATACCCGTCTTTTAAGAGAATCTATCACAGTGATGTAGAGACCCACGGCTCAAAATTGATGGGGAAAATGTTCAAAATGTCTCACTGAAGTGCCAAATAGACAGATAGTACAAACATATGTCTTATTTTTGTCACTTGGCACTTGAGCACTTGAGCAATAACTCAGCAATCTCAAAATGATGAAAAGGTCTCTCAAAGTTTAGGGTTTGATGTTTTACTGTAGAGTGCATGTGATATTTATGGCCATCACTTTGCTTTAAAAACTGTTTCACAGACGTGCTATTTGTGAGGTCACCCAAAAACTGAAAATATTGTCATTAATAACTCACGTTGTTCCAAACCCATAAAACATTTGTTCATCTTCAGAACACAAATTAAGATATTTTTGATGAAATCTGAGAGCTTGTTGATCCTTCATAGACAGCAACGCAACTGATGCGTTCAAGGCCCACAAAGGAAGTAAGGACATCGATAAAAAAAGTCTATGTGAAATCGGTGGTTCAACCGTAATATCATGAAGCTACGAGAATACTTTTTGTGCGCAAAAAACAAAAATGACGACTTTATTCAACAATTTTTTCTCTTCCAGGTCAGTTTTAGTTACGCTTTCACAAGAGTACCATGACGCATTCCGCATCAAAGACTGACACGGAAGAGAAGAAATGATGAAGTGAATAAAGTATAAAGTAGATGAATAAAGTAGTGAATTTTTCTTCTTTCAGAGTCAGAAAGCTGTCAGATTTCATCAAAAATATCTTAATTTGTGTTCTGAAGATAAAAAGGTCTTATGGGTTTGGAACAACATGAGCGCGAGTAATTTATGACTCATTTTTGGGTAAATTATAACTTTAAAGGAGAAGTTCACTTCCAGAACAAAAAAACAGATAATGTACTTACCTCGTTGTCATCCAAGTTGTTCATGCCTTTCTTTCTTCAATCGTGAAGAAATTATGTTTTTTGAGGAAAACATTTCAGGAATCTTCTCCATATAACGGACTTTAATGGTGCCCGGGTGTTTGAACGTCCAAAATGCAGTTTCAATGCAGCTTCAAAGGGCTCTAAACGATCCCAGCCATAAAAGAAGGTTCTTATCTAGCGAAATGATTGGTCACTTTCTAAAAAAAAAATACAAAATAAAAATTTCTATACTTTTTAACCTCAAATGCTCATCTTGTCTAGCTCTGCGATGCACATCTCTGAGTCAATACAGTTAGGGTAGGTCGAAAATCTCCCATCTCATTTTTTCCTCCAACTTCAAAATCGCCCTACATCGCTGTTTTAACTTTTTTTGTAAAGGGCATTTGATCTTCTTTGCATGTTCACTTTGTAAACACTGGGTCGGTACTTCTGAGGCGATGTAGGATGATTTTAAAGTTGGAGGAGAAAATGAGATGGGAGTTTTTCGACATACCCTAACTGTATTGACCCGGATTACACAGAGCATACGCATGCAGATGGCAGAGCCAGACAAGACGAGCACTTGAGGTTAAAAAGTATGTAAATTTTAATTTTTTTTAGAAAATGACTGATTGTTTCGCTAGGTAAGACCCTTCTTCCTCGGCTGGGATAGTTTAGAGCCCTTTGAAGCTGCATTTAAACTGCATTTGGACGTTCAAACTCGCCAGCACCACTGAAGTCCACTATACGGAGGTAATTCCTGAAATATTTTCCTAAGAAAACAATTTCTTTACCATTGAAGAAAGAAAGGCGTGAAGATCTTGGATGACAACATGGTGAGTACATTATCTGTAGTTTTTTGTTCTGGAAGTGAACTTTTCCCCTTTAATTATCCTCACTGACAAACAAAATGCTCAAATGAACCTGTGACATTTTATTTAATATCTCCATCCGCCACTCTTGAGATTTTAGCAAATAAATAAATACACACATGACAACACTAATAAATAAAATAATCAATTATTTGTTGGTCTAGTGGTTACAATTTCACTCTGAATGTGAAGTGGGTCTGGTTTTAATCTATCCTATTACGTTTCGATAAAAATACATGCTACTATAGCACACACAAACAACATGAATACTTTTTCTAAATTATACATCACTGCCACAAGCTATTTTACAAAGTAGTGTAGACAAAACTGGCCATGCCATATGGGGAATAAACGGCCGAATGCCTAAAGGCGATATTTCGCTTTTTATAGATTGGACAAACAAAAAAGTGAAAGCTTTCAACGGTACGCCTCTGATTACACAATGCCCTTGAACGTAAACTTAAAAGCTTAAAAATAATCCACATAATCCAAAAATCAGCACTAGAGGACAAAAAAACCCAAACTCTTCATTGTCAGTGTTTCCTATAAATCCCCACTGATGGAAACCGATTACAAATCTGTGATGGGGACAATGAAGATGTCCATTCAAGGAGTTAATGTGTAGCTGAGACAGCCAACAAACGTGCATGACTCAGTCATGGAAATGACATGTGTCTACTAAATTATGTGCATCGCATAGTTTGACATGGCAATGAGAAATGCAGTTCTCAGAGCATCTACTACAAGCGTTATGATGACAGCAGATGAGCCAAGATCCACAGAGAGGGTGTCCTCTCCTAACCTACCTGACATTTGAGACACGTAAGCCATCACTTTCATTCCTGTGGGGGACAAAAAAGAGAGACACAGAGTTAGAAGTTGCAATTTTGAAAGAGGCAGTGAACAACTTGACATATCAAACTCACAACAACAAAAAAATCCTCCTTGTACTGACAGAACAAAAGCTGTCTTGTTGTTTTGAACCATATGGGTTAAACTCTCAATTCATCTACAGTATGAATTCTTAAAGGGGACATCGGATGCAAAACTTTTACATGGTGTTTGCATATAAATGTGCCTTAGCAGTGTGTGGACACAACCACTCTAGAATGATAAAAATCCATTCACTCCTTTTTTAATTCCTAAAAAACCGAAATAGTCTCAATTATCAAGCCGCTTTGATTTTCTGAGCAGTATGACATCATATTGCTCAGGCTCCACCCACGACTGTTGACAGATTGTTCTGTATTAGCATATTTCAGCTATCAGTCAGTTGTAAGCAGTCTGCCATTTTCTCTGCGTTCAAGCAGCTGTAGTGACAACAATGTCTCGTAAACAATGCAGATGTTTTAGTTGGAGGTAAAAGTGAACATAAGAGTCTTCATTTTCTCCTGGTGGCTCCTTCTCAAAGCCACCAAGGACACAGAGGATCAGTTTTGTTTTTAATAGTAACACAGCACAGAATACATCTAATTTCGAGGGGTAAATTAGAGTGGTAGGGTTAAAGGCACAATATGTAAGATTTATTTATTAAAATATCTAAAAACCACTAGAACGGTGTTATATATTTTGCTGATTTGTGTACTTGCATTATCCCGAATGTTTCAAAGAATGTTTAAATCCAGAGAAATAAGCGATTTTAACTAGTTTAACGGACCGTGATTTCTGCCAGAGTCCTGACAGATTGCACCGGCTGTGGGGATGAAAACAACAACTCCCATGATTCCACACTCAATCACGGCATCATCAAACTATGCCTTAGTTTCTTTGTTTGTTTTGAATATGCACCCTCTAGTGGCAAAAACTTACATATTTTACTTTTAAGCAGAGCTCATTAGCATTTAAAGTGCCATGCACTGAAACGGGTTGCGGTAAACAGAGCTACTTTTGACAAGGTAAAAAGGGTGCAATTTTTACACGACCACTGAGGAGTTTTAAACAAAGCATTTTGCAAACATTTCATGAAGGCGATAAAGAATCATACCAACTTGTGGAAAATGGGCATCCGATGTCCCTTTAATAATGCTGAAGTGATGCACTCAATAACATTCAACGTGACCTGTGTTGTCCGATTCATAAAACTTATGATTCAAAACTCATTTAAATGAATTTAAAACACATAGCACAACCAATGTATTGCGATTCTTGAATAAATTACTTTGAGCTTGCCCATTAATGAATTAAAAACACTTACAAATTTGGGAGAAATCATCTGAATCAGTCTGATGAATCCTTTACAGAGTAGCAACTAAACTGCACATTTATATTATATATTTTTATAACATACCAAATGTTCAATGGTTCCAAGTATAATTTAGACTTACTAGAACCTCTTTCACAAGCAAAATGGACATTATAATGATTATATTATAGTTTAGCATTAGCATTTTACAACATTTAACATTCTTTTTTTTCTACATTGAAATGTAATGTTTAACTCAATGCGTTACTTGCAGTTCCTTTGTACTTATATCTGAAATTTACTAGCAATTTCTCAGTGAAAATTTTAGGCAGCATCTATTTACACTAAGTGGATTCTGTTTACACTAGGGCTGTCAAACGATAAATCGTGATTAATCGCATACAAAATAAAAGTTGGGTTTGCCTAAT
>JAHKKF010522703.1:9597-21770 GCA_019740295.1 Labeo calbasu
GAATGTCTTAATGAGCATTCATTTTTATTTTTAGTTCAACTTGATCTCTTATTTTTAACTTGTTAGTGGTTCTAAATATAGTTGTGGTTCTGAGTGTTCTCATTTAGAATGTGCTGTTCATCACATTTTTATTACTGTGACAAGTGCGTTCATATCTTTTTATAACAGGCTTAACAAGTCTCCTCCCTACCACAAGAAAATATGTGTACAGGTACAGGTTTCTTGTTTATTTTGGTCTCCTTACAGTTTAACTTTGCTCTTAGCCATGTTAACACCTCTTTAGAAGGAAGATTTCTTTCTTCCTTTTTTTCTTTACTGAAGCACAAAAGATGCTATTTTAAAAATGATCAGATTGTGTTGGGATAACATCATCGGGTTCTACACAAATATTCAGTAAAGCAAAAGAGAGAAATATTAATATTTCTGAATGTTTACATATTTCTTAAATATAGGCTATACGGGACAAACCACTAGGGGGCAATAGGTATCGTGAGTACATCAACTGATGTAATGCAGTTTTACTACCTCAAACGTAACATGTTTTAAGATGATTACAAAACTTTTTTCATTTGTAGTTACACACTGACAAGAACTTTGTCAGGCATTACTATAGAAATAATAGAAATGAAATAGACTGAGATTTTAATACAGGCTGAAGTGAATAATTTATGAATATTTTTTATGAGTATTTTATACTCTCAGGAGAAGATTCAATTTCAATTATTCAAATTAACCATCCATAAAAATATAGAAATATAGTCACAATTGTTCAAGATTAAATGTCAATCTCTGTACAAGACTTCATTCAAAATATACTAAAATACAACTACAAAATTTGTTACATGATTGCAATCTAAGCACCAGTTCTTTATTCTATTAATATACAAGAGATGAATGTAATGCACACAGACAGCTAATCACTGTGCTCCTAAACCACAACACCAGAATATTACATATTAGAATATTTCCTGTTCTTGTTCAACGTGACACAACCTGTAACATAATTGTAATAATACCTTTTGCTTTAAAAGTCACTTTGAGTGAGAACTAGCCACAAATATACTGTAAATTCATTTTTTACAGTGTTTCAGTGGCTGATGAACCCATTTGTGGTCAGGGAAATGAACAAAAGCATAGCCGAACTTTAGCACATTTGGCATCTTCCTCTCACCACTGCTTCAGGTTTTCCACCTTTCCACCTTTCCACCTTTTCCACCTTGGTACAGTTTGTACAGTCATGTACAGTTTGTTCAGTTTCTGTAACAGAATTTAAGAGAAATGGTGCACTTATAAATAATTATCAAATATGTTTAAATCACATAAGTCACAAAAGAACACAAAATGGTTATCATGCAATTTATTGTGAATAATCAAGATAGAGAAAGAAAGAAAGAAAGAAAGAAAGAAAGAAAGAAAGAAAAAGAGAAAGGGAAAGAAATCACATTATAAATAATTGTCAAAAATTACATAATCAGCAAACCACTATTCAAATGTTTGGAATTGCTAAAACATGTCATGTTTGGAAAAAAAATGAATGCTTTCATTTTCCACTGTATTAACACTGTATTAATGATTACTTGCACAGTCAAAAGTATGTAACTATTTATATGTATTTTAAAATAATTGTATCCATTACCATAAAGTGCTGATGTTCTACTTTTTTGGGCACAGTTGAATAGGCTATTATTGTTTGACAGCACATGAAAAGATTTTTTGCATTGTGTCAGAAAGGTGGCTTTTTCCTTAAATACACATACTTTAAGAAAGCTTTAAGAGTTTCATTTTAAAAGGTTACATCAAATGTGTTGGTTGATTTTCAGAGAGTTTCAGTTTCATCTATAGTAAAATAGGGGAGGCGCTATGAAGTAAACCACGGTGAAGAAGGACAATAGTTCTGATTGGACAGAGTCCATGTACCATCGGGAAGACAGCCACTCCTCTACTACCGCGAAACGACGCGAAAATCTTATTAACCACGTGAATATATAAGCGAACAAGTTCTTTCTATGCTTTTCAGTTATCCACGTCTACGAAGAATTGGTTTATTTTTCATCATACGATGCAGTTTGGATATTTCCGCCGGGTGGTGCATTTCACGGATTTCCCGCAGAATTAATTTTCTGTAATATTTTGGTGAATTTATTTGAAAGACTTCACAAGACGAAACGGTATGTTTATGCATTTACCAAGTTGGTGCAACATCTGAGTATGTTTCTACGAGGTGGATTGTGATTAGGGTCACTGGGGTTGAAGAAAAGAGATGATAATATAGTTAAGGGTGAGGGGTGTGTGATTGCATGGATCCTTTCAGTTAACGTAGCCCGACTATAAGAATACATGCAATTTAATTTCGCATATCAACAGGCTGTCAGTAGTAAGTGACTTCAATAAGTAACATGCATCGTTTAAGGTCTACTCTAATGTAAAGACGTCCAGATGAGGCAGTTTAAGTGGGAGGGAACAGTTTTGTTTAGGTTGGCACCCTGGTTTATTTTGCGCCTGTTTCTCAAAATTATACATTCGAGTACTGGAGATGGTTGTTTTTGTAACCTTTATTTTTAAAATCTGGTGAAGAGAAAATGTTTTTTTGTTATTTAAACTAAACGTGTATGGGATATTGCAAACCACGCTGACATTTCGACGTTGGGAAATATATATATGTATGTTCCTGGCCTTTTTCACGACTGTTAAGTTCTCCTGTTTTCTCAGGGAATTACACAGGACGGTGTTTACGGCTTCCCAGAAACTTAAGGTAAATTTTTCTGCTGTCATATTCGACTAGGTAATTGCTTGCTTGTCGGTCCCACTGTGCTTTTAGAGTTGTTTGAATGATCGTGTGGGCCTCGCACTTGTTTATATCCAAAGTTGTTATTATGTAACGGGAAATGTTGTTTTGCTCAGTCGATCAAACAATTTGAAATAACATTATTTTTTCAATTTAGGGAAAAAATAATATTCGGCCTTTACGAATTAGCATAGTAATACCTTGGACATTGCATCTACAGGCTATGCTATGTGTTATTTTAATAACACAGGGCTTGACAAATGTTAAAATGCCACTAAGTCAAACTTCCTGTTTAAGTCGAGTGCTTTTGTCCATTGTGTCAGAACACAAACACACACACACGCAAGGGGAATCAGGTCTGAACACAACACCATGTTGTGTGGATTACGTATGTTCCTGTAGCATACAATTAGCATAAAGTCACTAAATTTCTGTGTTTCATTTGTATTTACGTGTTTATGTTTGTAACTTTCGTCTTGTTGGATTCGCCCAAGCAGCTTTAGTAAAATATCTGCTCGCTTTATACGTTGCGTCGCAATAATATATTTTAAAAGTTCTTTTAAATTATTCTTTTTAATCATTCGTATTATAATTTGTATTATGTCCAGTATTTTTGTTCATTTAAGACTGCCTTGTTTACCTATTTATTATATCAGAAAGTCTATCTAGAAATGTTTCAGTTTATGGAAAAATCGGATATACTATAGACTTGGTCTGCTTTGTGTAGGCCTTTGTGTTTCTCCGAATGTAATATTTTATTCAGTACAATTCTGTTTTTTCCCCTATCACAGTGGACTTTTAATGTTTACAGCTAATGTAAATCAGAATGGATATTTTCACATGCAGAAGTGCTTGACTAGCAGTTAGAGGTCACTGCATAGTTAGAGCTACATAAAGCACAACCACGTGACCAGCTTTACATTCCTCCTATGCAGCCACTCTAGTTTTTAGCATATGTGTTTCTACACAGACAATTGAACATTTTTTAGCAAGGATGTAACAACACCGTAAAAAAGTGGTAACCTGCAATTGTTACATTAAAGAGCTGTTTTTACCTGAAAGAAAATAGAAACTCATAGAAAATTTGTTTCGTTGGTAAAAATGAATGTATATCGGTTTGTTCAGTGATGATAAATATAACTAAATAAAACCAGTTGATATAGAAGTTACTATTTGTTTCAGTGTACATATTTATGAGTGGTGGGGACGAAATGGCGAATTTAAAAGTCTATTAAAAAAAAACTATATTAATTGACCACTTTGATCAACTTAACGTTGTAGTGGGCATTTCTGCTTCAGTTGTCAGTGTGCAAAACCCATATAGACAGGCCGATCAAAATGTTTTTGGAAGTAATTATATGTCAATGAAAATCATTCTGAGAACATCCAGATGAAACTTGACAAGTTCTAGATTAAAGCATTCCATCAGCGTGAGAGGGAAATATTGGATTCACATTTTCATAAGAATTGTTTTTTGCTCATGAAGAACACACCATGTAATCATTACATTGTAATAACAGACGCACATGACAAAATCCACTGTGTAGCTAACTGTACACTTATACCCTGTGTAGTTCACATTGTGGTCCATGTTTTTAGTTATCTGGCTTTTTAAAATGAATTGTAAATGATTTTGTTACATTTGTTACATATATATAATACATATTATGCAAGCTTTTTATTGTACCTCTTAATATACACAAATGTTGGATCGAAATTTTTGAAAAAGTTAATATTCATTTAATCACAAAGACGCCACTTAGCTTATCAAGTGATGATATTTAAATGATAATTATCACACTTAATAAACTATATAAGCATTCTGTTTTGTTTGATTGTTTTCAATCGAGTATTGGTTTCTAACATTATCAAATTTATGTATTTGATAATTATATATTCTTAAATTTTCAAACAAGCTTATTTTATCATGTAAGTACTTGAAAAAAATAATTGCTCTGAAATGATGGTTTAAATATTCCAACTGACCTTAAAGGGAACCACATCAAAGATCAGATAGCAAACTAGATCAAAAAGGATAACCTAAAATTGTGACATCTATATTAACTGGTTATATTCAAGCCAAAAAATATTATTTATCATCAGTGAATCAACCTCAGTACATTAATTTATACCAACAAAAAATGAATTTTTAAAGTTTAATTAAGTAGAAATAGCTGATCATCACTTTTTGAAAATGATTGTAGTGATTGCAATCTTTGTAATGACTGGGAATCATTTATACAACCTTAACTGATGTTATGAGCTGTTGATTCATACGTAATATATTAGTTGTTCATATTGTTATTTGTCTGAATGCTCACATGTTACGCAAATACTGTACATTTTTGAACGGCATTTGTGTTTGATTGTGGAGTCTTTTTAAATCTTTAAGATTAAAATATAGAGACAAGACGTTTTTATTTGTAAATGTATGATGTGTTTACAAATAGTAATTTAGTCAAAATCAAAGACAACATTTTAACATCTTTGAGAGTGAGCGTCATCAGCATTAGACAGAATCAATTTTAAATTAAATTTAGGGGAACAGATAAGGGAACAAAAGGATATAAGGGAAGAGAAAATTCAAATGTAATTTAAACGATAATTTTAGATATAGTGACCCTTAAAGCTTGATAAAGAAATATGTATTTTAGAGCAGTCTTATTATTTTTGTAAAGCTGTTTATGATTGTTTTGAAAAAATGTTCAGGTTTTGGTTCTTTTATTCTTTTTTTAAATAAGATTTATATTCTGTAAATCAACAGATGTGTTTATCAAAATGTATCAAATAGTTTTTCTTTTAAGTATAAAATCATTTTGTTTGTTATCTGGACCAAGTTGAGAAAAACTTACCAATTCTTTCCATACTTTTTGACAGCTTAAATGTAAAATTTAAATGCTGTCATTTCATAAAGTATTACAGCTTTTTAAAGTTCCTGAGGGATGTTGTTTTCTGTTTGTGTTTGTGCTCAAGTGCTGTTTTGCTGTTACTTTATATTGAAACTGCATAGAGAGATACGGTAGTATGAAGACAGCGCTACTACAGTTGGTGGATGTGGGCCAAGCCAATCGGCTTGTGTGTGTGTGCGCGCGTGTGTGTAACCAGAGCCGAGCAGATCAGATGCCACACTGTGAACAGGACTTCGGTTCTGTCACCCTGTGTCATCTGATTCACAGGAATCCTGTCACAGAACACATGTTGAATGTACTGTAGGTATCATGATTAGAATAGCAGATGATTGTGTCAGAAATACAGAATAAGAAAATGTTAGTTTATATAACATGTTACAACTGTTGCTCAGTAATTGTTTTAGTTTATGTATTAAATTTACACATTTTTGTAGCTAATGACTGTATGTGGGGTTTTAATTGTGGTTTTACAGTCAACATGAAAACTGAATTCATGTTCCAATGTGACCAATTCATGTATAATTTCTTCTTCTTCTTCTTCTTTTATTTATTTATTTTTTACATGTAATCACTTGTCCTTCCTCTGCAAGAGTTTTTTCTGTTAATAAGGACTGGGTGAAAATATCAGTTTCCAGAGTAGTTGTGATATTAATGTGAACACTCCTCAGGTTTCTCTGAATCCCAAGATCGATCGCTTACTGTGTGAAAAAAGTGTTTGTGTAGCACTTCCAGTCCTGCTGATTTCACTGTGTTCTGCTGAACTGACTCACTCCACTGCTTAGTTTGAACCCTGTTGTTAAATGTTCAAATGATCATTTTTGTAATGTACAAAGTTTAAAGATTCCCTGTTTCCCACTTGCTTCAATGCAATTGCGTTCTCTTGCTGCTGAATCGCTCTTCTATTAGCCGGTTCTTTTTAGTGGATCAAAAACATGACGAAAGCCTGACAAAACACTCTTGAGATGCTTTACTGGCTTGTGTTAGTCTGAAATACTGCCCTGTTTAATTTTCAGAATTAGCAGAGAAGAAATTACCTTTATGTGTGAAAATCTTTATTAATATCCAGATGAAGCTGTTAAAAATGCATATTACTGATCAAAAATGAAGTTTCGATATATTTATGGCAGGATATTTAGAAAATATCTTCATGGAACATGATCTTTACTTAACATCTCAATGGTTTTTGGCATAAAAGAAAAGTCGATAGTTTTGACCCATACAATATATTGTTGGTTATTGCTATAAATATACCCGTGCTACTTACTTGATTTTACTTACTTGATACTTAACTGATTTTGTGGTCCAGGGTCACATGTGTTTGCAAAATGGACATTATAACTGAAATATACACAAATAAAAGAGAACCAAATCTGATTACATTCTTGTGAATTTGATTAAAATCTGTATTTATGCCCAGCCCTGCTGCTGTTTGCAACTAGTAGCCTTTTAGGCACAGTTTTAGAAAACTTGCATTCACCTTGCTCCGTTCTTGTACTGTATGTATGCCCAATTGTCACAATCCTGCAAATTACAGATAACTCGGTCTTAACCATGTAAAGCCTGACTTGAAGTATTACTAAAAATATGTAAGAAAATCTTTAAAAAAACAAACAAACAAAAAAAAACAAATTGCATATGTGTGACCCTGGACCACAAAACCAGTCATAAGGGTCAATTTTTAAAAAATTGAGATTTATACATCATCTTAAAACTGGATAAATAAGCTTTCCATTGATGTATGGCGTGTTAGGATAGGACAATATTTGGCCGAGACACAGCTATTTGAAAGGTGCAAAAAATCAAAATATTGAGAAAATTGCCTTTAAAGTTGTCCAAATGAAGTTCTTAGCAATGTATATTACTAGACAAAAATTAAGTTTTGATATATGTATTGTGCAAAATATATTCATGAAACATGATCTTTACTTAATATTCTAATTTTTGGGATAAAAGAAAAATCGATCATTTTGACCCATACAATGTATTTTTGGCTATTGCTACAAATATACTTGTGCTACTTATGACTAGTTTTATGATCAAAACTGTAACTTTAAAAAAACATATAATGCAGTGCAATACAATGATGATTGAGAGATCATATTTGATACATTTGAACGTGACTTTACTAAAAAAAGAAACAAAAAATACGGGTAATCACGTAAACTTACTGTAGGTTGTTTCAGTCTGGTACATGTTACATCTTGAAATATTACAATACCAACACCAAATTAAACAAAAAGACTTTTACTTGATAAAGTATAAACTTAATCAGACGACAGAAGGCATGTAGTAAGGCAACAGGTTTTTCAGCAAAGTGGATGAAAGTAGGATGAAATGTTTTTTGTTGAATAGCCTGTGTAATTTGTAAACATAGTATATGAAAGTTAAATAGCTATTCAAGGTGACTTGTGTTATTGTATCACCAGTACTTGTGATATGCCTGGACAAAGAGGACACTATCTGAACTCTGTTAGACCAGTAGAGGGAGTACAGGCGGTATTAAGAGATTACGCGGATAAAACCCATCTCCATTCATCCTTTTTCTGTCTCTCTTCTCATTACCCGCATCCATTAGCACCTCTCGTGGAGCTTTCTGGATATTATGCATGGAAGTGATAATCCATCAGGTATTTCTGTAGAGATCTTTCTTTTTCTTTAAACATGTACACAATCACTTGCATTCAATGCTTTTGCCCCATACTGTACCCAGGCTGAGGCAACGCTGATGACTTGGGGATGGTGCAGGAGTTGCCATGGAAACCCCATAGCTGGAGAGTGTAGAGGTATAGGCAGGTCGGCTGGGCTTTTGTTATGGATGGAGTGTGTGAGTCTAGAGCAACACAATAGCCCACTGAGACCAGCTCACAGGAGAGGGAATTTACTGGGAAAATTGTGATCCATAAGTACTGTGAGAAAGGTTGGGAAGCAGAAATAATAACGTGCCATGAAAGCAAAGTGAGAGGAACACTCCCTGTTTGCTGATGGGTGTAGGCTGTTCAACAGGTTAGGTAGCATGTCTAAGACACGCATAGAAGAGTTGAGTATTAATTTATAGCTTTATCCAAAAGAACTACTAAAACTACTATCATTTTAATAAAAAAAAATTGAGTGACAGTAAATGTTTATAGCCTCCGCGTAAAGAGATGGATGTCAAAATCACACAGTCACTGTTTTAAAATGGCTCAGATATTCAGAAGATGCTGGAAAACCAAAGAATGTGCAGGAGCTGGAGGACTTTTCTAAATAACTGTAAGCAGTTTAACTGCTCACGACAAACAAAGGAATTAACAATTGATGAAACTGAAAGAAAGAAAGAAAGAGAAAAGAAATGTGTGGGTCACTATTTCCATAGCACTGTGAACATGTAAATGTTTTGGGATGTGTTCAAGAGATATGTAAATGTATGTGTATAAATGTGTGTGAGAGAGCTTTTTCTTTTTAAATTCAAGCTAAATGTCACACATATATATCACATATCATGTGTATTTCATTCCAGTTGTCCTACGAACAACCAGTCAGTATTTACACTGTCTGACCAACCTTAAGTACACATTACACAATAACCGTTGTGACGAAAATTATGACTTGCATGTCAAGTTAGTCAAGAACAACAATTAAAATAATTTGACTCTTAAAGCATTCATCTAATTGCAATTTGCAATGTTTTATTTTCTCCAATTCACCTGTGGATGGGGGTGTGAATTTGTTGGTCGGTTGCCCACTGATCAGTTGCCTTGTGACAAGGATACTGAGTAACAAGGTTCACTGTGTTGCCAGTATTTTGGAGTTGACATTGGAAAGGTGGAGGCTAAGTTTTAGTGATATTAACCACTCCCTAAAAGTGATAATGTTGACATTAGTGCTGGACAAGTCCGCTGTGTGGGAGAGTATGTATGTATGCATTTATTCATTGAACTGTTCTTAAAGTATTGTTTTATTAATGTAATATTGTAGCTACTGTACATAAAGTTTAAGCACCATAGCTGTATTACATTTTATAGACTATTTTGTACTGTTGTGTATTTTGTATCATTTTTGGTCTTTTATTGAGAAACTGAAGATTTAGTAGCAGCACTGCACAATTTCCATAGACAAGTATTTTAGCGTTTTGTTCGTATTGATGGAAGAATGCAGACATTCAGAAACAGAACTTAGAATCATTTAATCATTAGAATCATTTGCTTCTAGTATGACAGTTATACTAGAAACAAATGACAATTAAGCAGTAACAATTTTCGGTATTTTCTTATCAAGAATCAGTTCACCATTCCCAGCTCTCTCATCTCTGCATTGAGGTTTTGTAAATTGAGTCAGTCTTACTAAGTGTATTCGCATGCATGTATATTTGTATGCTGTTCTGGAATGCAAACCTTTGTACCTGTCTGTAACTTGTTCTGTTGCAGTGTGAGCCTGTGACACAATCATATTATAAGAGTTACTCATGGTATCACTCTGGCATGAATTGACAATGGCATGACAAAAGATATTGTATTTTTCCTGATTTATGAGGTTTTTGCTTGCATGTGTTAAGGAAAATACAGTGTACAATGGAAAAAAAGTGAACACAATGCATTTCTCTATTGTCTTCACTGGCTGCACTCATACCTGTACATACCTGTACAGTATCAATTGTATTTTTGTATTTTGAAACAAGCTTATGATTCTTATAATTTGCGTAAATAAATAACAAATAAATTACTGTTTAAAATAAAATAATGTGTTTTACTAACCTAACTCATTAAAACAGATCAATTCAAAACTGATTTAAAAGATAAGTTCACTTCCAAAATGAAAATGTTCTCATAATTTACTCACCCCCATGTCATCCAAGATGTTCATGTCTTTCTTTCTTCAGTCGAAAAAAAAAAAAAGGTTTTTGAGGAAAACATTCGAGGGTTTTTCTCCATAAAGTGGACTTTAAAGGTGGGTTGAAGGTCCAAATTGCAGTTTCAACGCAGCTTCAAATGGGTCTACAAGATCCAAGCCGAGGAATAAGAGTCTTAACTTGCAAAATGATCTGTCATTTTCTTAAAAAAATACAATTTTATATACTTTTTAACCACAAATGCTCACCTTGCACTTAGGGTGACCACCCATCCCGCTTTGCATTGTACCGCACAGCATTTTCACCCCTTGTCCCGCACTTCACACATTGAGAAAATGTCCCAGTCTGTTGGTTTTTAATTGACATATTAAGAAAACGTACATATGTTCTTTTGCCTTTTTAAGAAAGGATTTAACTTATAATTTTTGTGGCGAAGTTTCCATGCAAAGGATGTACGTACCTCATCAAGTGATCTACCACCACCGATGGAAATGGTCGAGCGCACACAGAAAAACATGATGTTCTTGATATAATCTATTCATTTTATCTAATAAAAAAAATCAATGCAGCTTTTAGACACGATTTTCTTCTTATTTTAATAGTTCGTTTGAGGTGGTTTCCATGGCGTTATTTTAATGACAAATGTCCAGAGCGCGTTATTGTAATGCGAGGGCACATCAACATTTTTTTAAACTCTCATACAGAACGGATACGCTTTCTCTTGCGTACATATGCACGCTTAGAAACATAAACAAGCGCATATGACTACGGATGTAAATCAGTATTTACATAGAATAACAATAGTGAAAAATAAATATACTAGAATGTATTTAAAATACATTTATTTCATGCTAAGTATACTACAAATACATTTATGTATTATATACTTAAAAATAACCTGGAATTGTACTTTTAGTATACTAAACTGGTATACTTAAAGTCTGCTAAGTTTTGTACTTAATACACTTTAATTGTGCAGAAGTATTGTACCCTCACATTTCAGCAATCATTTTAGTATATCTTCAATATACTAATTGACAATACTAGACAATACTATAGAAATGAAACTTGGATATATATTTAGAGTAGTCAACAAAAGTGAGTACACCCTAAGTGAACTTGTCAAAGCTGTGTCCAAAGTATCACTGTTTTGTGTTAGCACCACTGTTATCTAGCACTGCTTTAATCATTCTGGGCATGGAATTCACCAGGGCTGCACAGGTTGTTGTTGGGATCCTCTTCAAATCCTCTTTAATGACATCATGGAGCTGCTGGATGTTAGACACATGGTGCTTCTCCACCTTCCGCTTGAGGATGCCCCATAGGTGCTCAATAGGGTTCAGGTCAGATCACCTTCACCTGTACCTTCCTCAGCAAGGCAGTTGTCATCTTGGTGGTGTGTTTGGGGTCATTGTCATGTTGGAAAAATGCCGTTCGACCCAGTTTCTGAAGGGAAGGCATCATGTTCTGCTTCAGAAATGTACAGTACATATTGGAATCCATGTTTCCCTTAATGAACCGCAGCTCCACAGTACCAGCAGCACTCATGCAGCCCTAGACCATGATGCTACCACCACCATGCTTGACTGTAGGAGAGACACAATTTTCTTGGTACTCCTCACCAGGGCATCACCACACATGCTGGACACCATCT